>MU004349.1:60516-179845 GCA_010405375.1 Lophiostoma macrostomum CBS 122681 | reverse complement strand
TTAGCTGTTGGCGGGTTCATGACTCATTAAATACGCGCTCCTCGTAGTCTAGCGAACTCCCAATAGATAGCCCATACTGTCTCGCTTCCCTCATCACCCCCTCCCCCTCACAATTCACTTACTAACCCGCATCTCCTCCCAATAGAACTAGTCCATCAGCATCACTCCCTAGTACATGCTCCTCCCTAGACCACCCTTTTCCCCTGCAGCCGCGCACTAGCCCGTCTAGCAGCACCTGCGGGCGCGGCACCGGAGCCCAACCGCGTATCCGTCCGAGTGGTCGCAAGCTTATCCTTCGCTGCCCTACTGGTCGTTCGCGTCGTTGGTGTCATCCCTGTGGCTTTCGCTTTCGCTTTCACGTCTACATCTGTTTGAGCTTGGGGTCGAGCTCGGGATCGGGGTTGGGGTTGGGCTTGTGCTGGGGTTCCCTTTGCGAGTTGTGCCAGGCTTGGGGGGTGGAGGGCGCGCTTTGTGGGAGCGGGAAGGGGGTGTGGTGTGGGATTGGGCTTGCTGCGAGCCTTGCCCTTTTTTACAGCACGCTTTTCCTTTCCCTTCCCAACCTGTCCGTCACTTGGTACATCTCCCTCTCCCCTCGTTTCCTTAGTGATAGGGAGGGGCTTGTGCACAACACCACCGCCCTCGCCCTGCTTAGATACACTGCGTCCCCTCGGCTTTCCCCTCCCTAATACGCTCCGGACAACTGTCTCGGGTAGCTCGCGCACCAGGCCGCCTCTCGTCGTCTTCACTTTGCCGATTTTATCGCTCAGGACGTTGATGTCTAGGGTGCTGGCTAATGCGTTCTGGATATCGCCATCTGCTTCTGCTTCTGCTTCTGCTTCTGCCACTCCAACAGCCGGCTCGCTCAGACGTCTGGCCCTAGCCCTAGTTCTAGAAGCCCGTCGAGTCCGCAAAGTTGCCGGCGCGGGCGTGTTTGGCGGCACGATGGGTCTGGCGTCGGAGGAGGGTGTGTCGTAGGAGCTGCGGTGGGTTGCTGGTCGTGGGTTTGTTATCAGCTTGTGCAGTGACGATCTGGAGGTTGCTTTCGTGCGGGGCGTTGGCGATGGTAGTGATGTGGAAATCGTGGCGTTGGAACCTCGTCTTCCTGTCCTGTTGACGTTGGTCCGTAGGGCGGATGTCGTGGTCGATACGGATGATGTGCGTGGCATGTGCAGACTTAGACTGAGGCTGGGACTTGGTGTTGGCGCTGAGGAGCGTCTGCCGCGGCTCTTTGAGATGGCGCTTGTCGACTCGGCGTCGGGGATTGAGTTAAATGATGATGAGATGTCCACTTCCATGGCGGATGTTTGTGGTGTCGGAGTCGTGGGCGTTTCGGTCATGCTGATGGAGGGTCTGCGTACCGGCTTATTCTTCCCCACGCGTTTCGCTGGCGCAAGGGGTATCGGCTCGATGAATGGACGACCTGATATCGTAGTCCCATGGCTAGTAGACTTTCGAGTTGCGTGGCGAGTGGCGAGGGAGGGCGTTGGCGGTGTTGCCGGCACGGTCACACGTCTGTCTGAACCAGACTTGACTTTGGCTTTGGCTTTTGTCTTGGACTTCGCTTTAGACGTAACAGTAGCAGTTTTGCGCTTCTTCTTTGGTGGCGGAGCGAACGGGTTCTCCATAACAACATCCTGGTCGTAGTCATCTAGTAGATCTGTGTCGATGAATCTGATGAAGTCTTGATCGTGCCAGTCCGTACTGTCATCTGCGTTGAGAAGCGATGGTTTTCTCCAGAGCGCGCTCGCCGAGCAGGATGATGCTTTTCGTTTTTTCGTTTGTGACGATGTAGACATAGGCTTGCTTGACTTTGCTGGATTTGCGCCACTGGATGCCTTTTTCCTGCGCGAACTTGAGGCCTTAGAGGCGACATCCTGCTCCTTTAGCTTCGCGTTTTGCAGCGTAGATCCAGGCTTCCTACCTCTTGGTGTCTTTGTGGTCTTTTTCACTTTCTTTGTGGAGTGAGCCGTGGTTGTAGATTCGGAGTCGGAGATATTGCGATACGTAGCATCCGCCGCCTTCTTTCGCTTGTACAGGACCGGGGACTTGGAGCCTGAACTGGGTGAAGATGGTGCTATGTCCTGGTAGGTCGTGTCTATGGTCTTAGTCTTCACTTTCCTGTATTTCGGCCGGTGATACGATGATGGCTTCGTGGATGGTGCGGGTTGAGTGTATTCGAAGTCTGAGTAACTACGTTTCAGCGCCCGGCTAGAAGAAGTCGATGGCAATTCTTCTTCATCAATCTGCTTTGCTTTCCCCTTTCCCGCAGATCTTGTTTTGCTTCTAGTGGTGTGTGACGTGGCCTTCATAGCAGCTTTCTTTGGCTTTGGCTTTCGTCCACCAGTGTGATACTCCAAAGTTTCAGCTGTACTCTTGCTCCATCGTCTAGGATTGTATGTGCCATCCGGGTGATCGCGTGAGTAGTGTACGACATGAGGAAGGTAAGGACTCTTGATGTGATCAGAAGGAGACTGACCACGAGGGTCCCACGTCGGATCGGCTTCTCCTCTACGGCGTTTGCTTACAGGCATGACTTCTGGACTTGGAGTCAAGTCGGATGGCATTGGAAGAGAGTGAAGAATAGTCCAAGAGTCGACAGGTCGTGTATCCTTGCCTCTGTTTCCGTTTGGGTTCGTAGGTTGTACTTTATGCTCGGCTGTGGGTTTTAGGAGTTTTGCGCCTGTTGCCATTTTGGCGACCCCAGGCTTCGCTACCGAGGTGTTCACTTTAAGGCTCGACTTCCTTGCCAAACCCTTACTTGATCTATTTGAGGGGGTTCCACTGGCATTTCTGAATTTCAAGCTACTTCTCCTAGGGCCAGGACTGGTCGGGGGAAGAGTGTCAACGTCCGCGTCAACACCTTCATCCTCATCCTGGTCATTGTAGGCAATACGCTTCTCAACGATTTTGGGCGAAAAGGAAACCTTGGAGGGGCGTCTCTTAGAGGACCGTGCGGCGATCTGAGAAAGACGTTGACTTGTTGTGCGATTAGGTACTGGTATACTGTAGTACACAGACGGCTTGACAGATGAGAGTCGCCGACGATGGATCGAGTCGTCAAAGTCGTGTGAGAGAACATGGGATGCTTTCCACTATCAAGGATCAGTCACTGCTCGACTGCGAGGGTCATTCTTACGAAAGATGAGACTTACAGTAGAATCCAATTTTCCCCACGTCATATCGCAGAACGGGCATCGGTGACTACTATCGTCATGATGCTTCTGGTAATGTTCATACACAGACGTGACATCCGTCTTATCCAATGGTTCAAGACACAATCTACATTGCTCGCCGTGATCTAGACTCGGATTCCTCAAGTTGGAAATCTTCCACTTTAGCTCCGAGATGGGCATAGCGTCGAGATGGGCTGGTAGAGGTGGGTTGCTAGAGCCTCGCCTTAGCATGTATGCTGTCCGCAGATCCTGCTCGCCGTCCAGAGTCGTGTTTTCTGCGGCAAATGCTTCGAACCGATGCTCCCACAACAACCGTTCATATTCACGGTAGCCTATGCTGTCATTGCTAGGCAGATTGTCATCCTCCCACTGTGAGGATGTATAGGATGGACTTGTCCCGTGAAGCCAGCCAGTCAAGCCTGGCGCATATTCATCTGTGGTCCCGTATAGACCTTCAGAAGCTCGCCTGTAGAGTGCAGATTGCCTTCGTGGGTACCTCCGTCCTACTACCGACATAGAGCGGAGGAGCTCCCGTTGAATATCGGCCTCAGAAACACGGCGGGGTGGAGCATCAACGACGTTCCAGTACTCATCGTCATCACGTGTCCATGGTTCGTCGCCGCGAAGTGGAGAGACTGGCCGTGAAGGATTTGGTGCTTCCATGGAAGCTATCTTTTCGGCTACACTTGATGGTACATCGTCTTCGTGCACGGGAGGGGCTTCCGGCATTCTACCGCTTGGATAAAGTTTAGGCAGGTTTTCAGACAACAACCTCCAAGTCTGTTCTTTACCTTCGTCCATCCACGCGTCTCGGTACTTGTACAAAACAGTCTGCAAGCCGTTCTGATACAGCTCTCGCTCCACAGCCCACAAAGCAGCCTTGAACTTGGATGTCTTGGGCAAACGCTTCTGGCCAGGTTGGAACTTGCAAGGTGTGCTTGTCTTCTTAGCGCGCATCTTCGACGTTTTCAAGATGTACGGTCGAGACGTGTCCTCTTTGTACCCTGGACGAACATGCGGCCGATTTGCTTCCTCATTGAGCTCCTTTCCGCGCTGCAGTTCCTCTTCGCGCTCGAGTGCTTCATCTTGGATTTTGGCACTCATCCAGTTCGGGTTCGGCACAGTCGGATCAGCCCACTCATAGCGGCGAGTCCAGAAGTAGTAGTGTGGCAGATCCATGCCCGGAAAGCGGACGTAGTAGAGGTTGTCGAGTTCTCGAGGGCCTTCATCGTCTGTGTACACATTTGGATAGTCCAAGTCTACCGGAGCATAGCAGATAGGCGGTCGATATTCAGAAGAGGCAAAGATATCGAACATCTTCTGCTTCTTCTCGCGTTTGTGGTGCTGGAGCTTCTCTGCGCGTGTTTTCCGCTTGACAATTGTTCCCTTTGGCACGTAACGCTGTGCCTTCTTCTTATGCTCCCACTTTGTGAATACCTCTGGAAGTGACAAGGTGGATGTTCGGCCTGGTAGCTCGAGGTACATTCTACCGTTCCAGTATTGCACATGTGTTCGTTGCGCCCAATCCTGAGCGGGCTCGATAACGGCCTTGCGAAGCGCACCGACCATGATGCCATTGCGTGCACAATTCATCATGTATTGACTGAGCTTTGGCACAAAGTCTTGCCCAATCTCCTCTGGGTATTGTCGACCAGGTAGCTCCAGAGTCTCGCCCGTCAAGGTCGTGATGAGCTTCATGACAGTATAAGGAAGGGTCGTAGGCACCAGTTCCTCTTCGACGTTTTCCCTTTCTCTGCCCGATGGTGAAAAGATCTCCTCTGGCGGATCTTCTGATGGGGGCTCCGCATGGGACCATTCGAAGATGCGGAGTCTCTCGTGAGGGTACATAGGAGGAATCAAGGTCGGCGAGGTTATGGTCGTGCTCTCGCTAAGCTTATCCAAAGAGGAATCTGAGAGTATTTCGCCGACCCCGAACTGGTTTTCTTGCGGTCGGTCCTCACTGTCACTGCTCACATCCTCTCCGTAGTCTCTTCGTTTCTGCTTCTCGGCCTTTCGTCTCGCCTTTTCTTCGATCTCTTTTGCTTTCCGCTTCTTGAGTTCATTCACTCTTTCAATAGTCTCTTGCTCCAATCTCCTTGTGGCTAGCTCTTGACGTCGGTCGTCTTCTGCAAGACGTCGGGCCATTTCGTGTTTGGGCAGATCCTTTTTCCAGATGCCCCGGTTTCTACGCGCTTTCAGTGCTTCTAGGAGGCCCTTTCGGTCCACTTGGTCCCATTTGCTGCCAGTCATATGCTCGTCTTTCACACCATGTGTTCCTCCACGTCTGTGCGGAGCAGCCTGGGGAGCTGGTCTTGCCCTTTTCGCTGCATGATAGGCTTCGGCGGTCTCATTAAGTATTTCCAACTGCTCTGCGCGTTTGCGTTTCGCCATGTTTGCTAGATTTTGACTTTTGACTCAGGTGGTGCAATACGAAATCCGCAGATGAGCTGTAAGACAGGTGGTTCATGCGCCGAGAAGTTTCCAAGTTGGAAGACTGAAGCCGCAACATTTTGCAATTTGGCTTTCGCGGTCTCCGGCCATTTCTTTGAGGAGGCCGCAAATGGACGATTACCTAAGGGTTGGCGCATCGACAGGTTGAAAGCAGAGTCGTTCTTCTTTGTTGCAAAAAGCTATCTTCAGGCAGTTAGTAGATGATGGTTACACAACGGCGACCTTAAGCGAAGAATGCGAGACTACGTGAGTTCACGGCAAAAGATATACATGGAACCAAAACCTCTCTAGATGCTAGGGTATCTCGCTATGGACGGGTCAACAATCAATTCACATATTGATCAATGGTATCTACTTACAACTCCGATTTATCCTCGTGTATCGCCCTCGATGTTGCAGAATTGAAAAAGCCCTCCAGCCCCATCCACTCACTCGCAAAAGCTGTCACCAACCTTGTCCAGTCCTCCACTGTGTTCATGTCCAGATTTTCGCCGTCATCGTCTATCTCATGCCATACGCGCGGGAACGGCGTGGGTATGATGTGCAGAATATCGACGCCGCGAGCCATGAAGGGGACGTGATCGTCTTGCCTAAAGATTGGAGTACAAGGTCAGTAGTAGTTCATAAAGGAGAGATAAAAGGTTAGATGCATTTAGCAAGCTTTGTAAAACGCTACCCAGGTGGCATTTCACAAATCTATGCCAAGAGCACCTTGTAGTGGAGTATATCTTACACGAAGCCTCCCAGGAAGGCCTCATCGACCTTTTTGGCTTCGGTCAAGAAGTGTGGCTCGGTGCGCGGTTTCTTGTTCTTGCGTTTAGCCATACGGGCGGGATGGTTCGGTGAAGACTTGAAGAGGCCCAGCTCGCGGAGGCGGTGCTCAATATCGGCCATGTTCTTGTACGCCCAGTGTGTCGTCTTGAAGTACGAGGGCACTCTGGGCGACACGGCACCGAGCAGATCGAGCAGTACGAAGAGCTCTATGGAGTCGAGAGGGGTGCGGTAGGTACTTCCCGCTGTATGATAGGCGTACTCCCAGTCGGCGGCGAGGGCCCTGGCAGCAATTAACTCGGCTATTCGCATATGCACCTCTCATCGTGCCCGTATCATACCTTGCGCCATACAGACTGTCCGTGTCGGTCCAGCTCTGAAAAGCCTCCTCCCCGTCCAGCAAGAGAATCTGCACGCCCTTGGCTTCTTCGAGCGCATCCAGGCCGTGCGTAGCCCGCGCCGCCCACATGCTTGTGAGCGCCGCATCAATGCTCCGGGCCATGTGCAAGAGCATGGCGCAGGGTGCCGCGCTGTCGGTGGCCCCGATGAAGCCCTTGGGCGTCAGCTTGCTGTCATAATGGGCAACCAGGGCCAGCCGCCCGACTTCGCCGCTGCTGCTTCCGGGCGGATCTCGCGTCGCAATGAGGTTGCGGAAGGGTACTTCTCTACCGCCGCTCGTGGGAGTCGTCGACGATGAATTGTGGATCTCGAGCGTCCATTCCGGGAGGTTCTTGGTGAAGAAGTCGACGAAATGCTGCAGCACGGCAGCGCTGCCTTCGGTCCCCGACACTCTTGGTCTTAATATAGGTGCCAGGAGCGCACCTGTCTTGATGTTGAAGTCGTCGCCCGGACTGGGCAGGCGTTTCAGCGTCTCGTCGCTCAGGGTACTATACGTCGAGCCGAGGGACAGCAGGGAAACGAGCGAGAGTACTACAAATATGAACATGGCGGCGACAGATCACATGGGTATGCACAACGAAAGAAAAAGAGCTTGCCAGAGCAATACGCCTATCGCCGGAATGCCAGCATGCTTGTCGTGTCTCTTGAAGACTCGAACTGTAGCGAGAGGTGAGTGGTGATGCGATGGCCATGGTGGCTCAATCTATCCCTTGGCCAGATCAGCAGATTTCCGGGCAATGCCGCCGGGCCGGCCAACGGAGACACGTGAGAGACTCCCGAGACGATGGAGACCGTTGCATGCCCTTCCGATTCGGCTTGCAAAGCTGTTCGCCATTCCGCTTTGCTCGCCGTCTGCCTCTGAGCGTCCCAAAAGCATGTGCTCCTGGTGAAGATCCAGAGACGCGCCAAGCCTCGGGCCAAGGGCAGCAGCTCTAGCCGAGTCTGGGTTGCAATCACGCGCGGCGACATTCACTCGTCACCATACCCGCGATTGCCATGCAGCCGCGCTTCTCTCTGTTCGCCCAGGCTTTGAGAAGCTCGCGGTCATGGACGAGACCCGTTCGGCCCATTTTGCGGCCTCGAGCAGTGCCGTTTGTGTGCCGTGGCTGCCAGAGTAAATTTTCAACGTCAACCATCCTCCGCCGTGTCGCCCACGCCTCAAAACTAGCATTCAGAAATGCAGCAAGAAAAGCCGGCTACGCAACAGAGGCGGGAAAGCCACTGAACCGTAAGGAACAACTGGCCGCACGAAGTCTGCATCACTAAAGCTCGGCGCAGGTTACCCCGAGACTCTTCTCATATACGACGCTGGAGACATGCGTAGTGCATTCGTCACCGTCTGGAAGATTCTTGCGATGTTTGAAGCTACCGTTGTGGTTACTATCTTGGCACCCATACAGTACCACAACGAGAACCAGCCGAATCCTAACCTTCGACTGTTCTACGCTGTTGGGTGTAAGTCCGAGAATGACTCTCTTGCCTAATCATTCTTCTTTCACACACGCATCTACTCACAGTACCAATGCACATCATTCCCGGGTCATCGGCTCCTTTATCTGCATTTCCTTTCATCTCAGTTTTCCTGCCAGTTGTTGACTACACACTAACCTATGCACTGGTTTATATCTCTCAAGTTAAACCAAGTTTCATAGCGTCCCCTTCTACACACATATATATTGTATTTTTCCTCTCAATGCGCTTTCATGAGAAGCCCACTCTGTTTTGATGACCAACAACACTACTAATGAACGGTATTAGTGACCGTCCTTGGTTGCGTTCCGTTCTGCTTGTTGTCCTATCTCACGGCGCCATTTGTAAAGCACGTCCATATACGTCTTCCTGTTCGAGCGACACGGTCCCTCGCCCGCCTGCAACAATTCGCCATGAATCCGCCCCCCGACACTCGTCTCGAGTTCACCACTCTCCGTGCTGTAGGATTCAAACGTCACACCGCCGTTCTCTTGCACGAGCTCCGAGCTCTGCCGGCCAGTCGGTGGGGCTTTGCGAATATCGAACGTATCAAGTCCGACTATCTCCTAAAGGACGAGAAAAGCAAGGGCATCTTCCGAAAGATACTGACCGTACTAAACGAGCCAAGATTCAAGTTTTACGTCAAGGAGGGACGCATCTATACTATAAAAACGAAGGTACCCGGAGTCTGGGAAAGCATCGCGGCGCATATCCGGCGGCAAACAGACGAGATCGCCAGAAAAGCCAAGGGACCAGGAAGGAAAATTCTGCAGGCTCGAAAGCCCACGGCGAAGATAGAGAAGGTGGAGGTGAAACCCCTGAAGAGGCAGACTTCCAGGCTGACTAGGTAGTGGGGTGGGAATGGGCGACAAGATACGTGTTTGTACCTATATGTACATTATGTCACAAGAAAGACACCTGGGCGACGACCATCAACGTCCTATACTTTGTTTGTGGGGTGCCACTGTGAAAATGTGGTCAGGCTTATCGGTTGATAACGGGCGGGTTTGCGCTGAGCCTCAGACCATCACTCTTTACAACAATACTTGGGTGTGGATGTTGCCGTGCAGGCAAGTATCTCATTTTTTGGACTGACCTGATATCACATCAGCCTCATGTGTACCGATGAAGGGGTCGCAATCTATCCCGCATAACGCTAACCTCAATGCAAACAGATCTCATATGGTCATGTGGACCCACCATGCTCCGGTCGATATATCATCCGGCGTTAGTCGGTATGTCTTGCGCAAAGCGAAGTGCGTTCAATCTTTGCGACGCGGTTCCAATATTGCTCAGCCTCATCCTACATAAAACCTACCCCAGGTACTCACCGCCGTTACCCGTGCCCAAGAACACCAGATACAGCGGTGTGCTTCCCG
This sequence comes from Lophiostoma macrostomum CBS 122681, assembly GCA_010405375.1. Classification (NCBI taxonomy): domain Eukaryota; kingdom Fungi; phylum Ascomycota; class Dothideomycetes; order Pleosporales; family Lophiostomataceae; genus Lophiostoma; species Lophiostoma macrostomum. The sequence goes on along the minus strand of MU004349.1, from coordinate 170,202 downwards.
AGTATTTTGAGAGCGACATCTCTCAGCTCATGTGCGTATCGCGAGGACCTTCTGCAAAGATTCCTGAAGAGTCTGGATCCGTGGTACCTGAGTGGGTTCTTTGTCTCGTTTGGGCCAACTAATGTTAGTCTCGGGAATTTTCTAAGTCGAGTAGAGTATCCACACACCCAAAGTGACGGACTTGTACACCCAGGCATGCATCTTTACGCGACGCAGGATCGATGTGACCTAATGCACTGCAGACCCTGCCCAATAATTCTCGAAGATACGTTCAACAGTCGAGAGAGTCACTGGTCCTGTCTGTCCACGATATAAATACAGACACCCGGCTCCCCACTCTTGACCTCATCACAAGCCCAACTTCGACTACATTTGAAAAGTCTAGCATATTGCATCGTTCACCACGTCCAAATCAAAGCAAACACACAATCACCAACAAAATGAAGACCTTCATCGCTCTCCTTCTGCCAACCATGGCACTCGCGCAATACACCAAGCGCTCACCTCCCTTCGAACTCATCGTCCTAGCACCCCACAACGCAACCCTCAACGGCAGCACACTAGACGCCTGCCACGAAGGCGCCGCCATCGAAGGCTTCTGCCGGGGCCCCCAGATCACCTCGACCCCCAGCTACGGATCATCTTTCTACTTCAACACCTCCACGTCCAACAGCAACAGCAAGGCATCCGACGTGCAGGGCGTGCTATCCTACGACCTCGTCATCGCGGACAACACGACCGTCCCCTCGTCCATGTATCTCGTCGACACGTGGACCAGCAACGTCGCCGTGCCAATCCTTTCCCCGGGGTATGACCCGGTTACCGAGGTGTATTTTGATGCGCAGGATTTCATGTATATTCTGAGTACGCAAGATGATACGGTGAGTCCCGCGGGGCAGAAGCAGGAGAAGGTCAAGCAGTGGTATGTGTGCACGACTTATTATGGGTATACGTATGATACGCTGGCTTGGACGGTTGGGAAGAGGGCGAAGCCGCAGAATCCGACGTGTCAGAAGGTGGAGGTTAAGAGGGTTTGGGTGTAGAGGGGCTGAGAGATATGCGGGTGGCTCTGGTGGGTGTTCTAAGGACATGGGGAGAGGGGACGTGTGTAGAATTGTTGGGGTGGAACGCAGAGGTGGGATCTAAAAGCTGTGTGATGAGTACTGTCTTCTGGTTATGGCGACGTAATATATAATCCAAAGAATAGAGAAAAGCAACGCTCATTTGTAATCAACTATATAATTTTCACGTATGAAGTCGCCATTCACCCTAACAAATCTGCCAGTAATCTTAAGGACCGTATCCAGCTATTTACTACGCCCGTGCTACATTGTATCCCTTCCGCGACTTCAATATGAACAGTGGGATTGCACAGACTTGCTGTGTCGCCATACAGAAGCCCATATTTACACACGTACACACTGTTTCGACCACGTACCTTGACAGTCCTTCGACCCAGACTGCTCTGTTGTTGTCCTAAGCACTACCCACCCACGCGTTGTAGTTCTGGATTCCATTTGGCGGGTTGGCTTGAATAGAAGCTCCTGTCCCAGTGACTGTGGCAGAGCTGCCATGCAGAATCTTGATGGTGACCGCACCAGTCTGTCCATTGAAAGGCTGCGCGAAGTGGTTCAGACCGACCTTGGTAGCTTGGTAGGATGAAGCAGCGTTATTGCCAATCTGCACCGTGATCGTGGCAGGAAGAGAGCTTATCAGTCCCGTCACGAAGACTTCGTCCTGGATGCAGGTCGCCGGTGGGTAAGTGGTCTGCCATGGGGCGTTGCAGACGATGCCGTTTGCAGAGCCCGCAGCAGCTGGGTATAATCTGTACCTAAATATTGCGGTGCAATGTCAGTCAAGGTTCTCGAGGGAAAGACGTGGGCGGATGTCATTGTAGGCCTTGTGAAACCCTAGACGGGTCCTCTGTCAAAACTTGGAAATATACGTACCAGTACTGAAGCTTTTCGGTAGTGACGGCTGGCTCGACTCCACCATTCTTGTACGTCGCAATGTAGTGTGGTAGAAGCGCTCGCCATCCGTCATGGGGCATGTTATCAACATACCAATGAGCATTCGCGTTGTCTCCATCTGGGATTCCGGCGTTGTAGATCGGTCCGACATAGTGAGATTCTCCAAAGTCATTCCATGTGACGATCTCTACGAATTGCGGCTTGATGTCGTATACGTGCTAAAAGAGTGCAGTACAAGGTCAGTGACGTTCCTTCAATAGGAGAAGAGAACGGATGCCCTTAGCAACCCTGTAAAACGCTACCTAGGTAACACTTTACAGATCTATGCAAAGAGATAATTTGTAAGGGGATATTCTCACCTCCCAGCGTTGGTGCCACAGGTCGTCACCTCGCCAGAGTCGGCGCTTGTTGTAAGCGGGCAGGTCTGTGAAGAACCAGGGAGAGACACCCATCATGTATTGGCCATTAACACTTTGCCACGCAACATCGGGGTCGGAAGCAGGGTCTGTAGGCATATCGTGAGGGCCATCCGGCCATATGTTCCACGAGACTGAGTATTCGTTAGTCTTTGAAATCATGGATGAGCAGTAGGTCTGCGAGTGGACTCACAAGAGCCATCAATAACATCGAGATGTCCCTTTTCCCAATCTGGACTTTGACTTGTGTACTCTGGGATGAAGTAGATGCCTCGAGATGAGTATCTTGCTTTGATTGCAGACCAATCGCCAACATTCGCGGAGCCTTCAAAGGTAGAGACGATGGCCTTGCCAGTGTTTTGGCCTGGAGTGTAAGGATGCTTCGCATAAGAGTAATTCTCCACATATATCTGGACCCCATCAGCAGTGAAGCTCAACTTTCAGAGTCAACGTACATCTAGCGCTGTCTCTACGTCGCTGGCCGCCCATGGCCCTTGCGTGCCGCCTTCATAGTCGAAAGAGAAGAATAGCTTGAACTCATTTGCCACTTCGTTGGATGCTTGAAAGGCAAGGCTGACTTGGCTCTCAATAGTCCCAGACCATGGCGTCCCCATGTTCAGAACAAATCCATCTATACCTGCTTGCTGCGCGAGCTGGATGTCACTGATCCACTGAGCTTTGTCATAGGCACCGTTGTTGCCAACCTGCAAGAAACATCAGCGTATGCAGCTCTTCCAGACTTGGGACGTACTCACAATGACATGAGCCCACACTCTTTGACCGTCAACAGAGTGCACAGCGGCCATCAAGGCCAACAGAAGCGAGATGAAAGTCAGCATCTTGACAGGTAGCCAACTCAACGTACGGTGATGTGCAATGAAGGTGGAAAGCCATCTGGGCTTTTATAGTCGACCCTAGATGGCCGGTACGGATCAAATTACGACATAATAACATCGTGAGAGCTTACTGAGCCTGGAATGAGTATTGAAGGTGAGCAATGGAGTGACACAAGAGTCAGCCTTGCCCCATATGAGAACGTCCTCCGAACCGCGAGCCGCTGTAAGAACTGCCGCGAAGAAGACCGGGAACCGTTCGGTGCCTGGAGAGTCCAGATGGTTGATCGAAAGTCGAATCATAAATCAAGTCCGCGGGTTGTGCATCAACTGCTACCACCCAAACGTCAAATCGGGCAGGCGAACATGACGCTAAACCGGTTTCGGCCTTCCAACCCAGTTGTAGTAGCATACACAGGTGCCATGCAAGCCTCGTGGAACATCCTATCCCTGCTCTATGAGCAACTGAATCTAGGTTTTGAAGCAACTAGGCCATCTCAAGGGATGCATGTGCCGTCACACGGACTTGGCCAGCGCAAACGCCATCGGGAAGGATCGGCCCTGGCCTTCGAAGCAGACGTACACCATCGCTCTGCACTGAATGAGCTTCATCGCCACGAAAAACCCGATTCGGCGGTCGTCCTAGTAGTATGAATGATTATCGCTTTGGCTTCTGTCAAGTCGTTGAGTGCACTTCTGGGGTTGTGGCTGACCTCACTCGCGCTTACTCATGCCCAGGATCTCAACGAGAATGTCAGCTTGACCGTGACGGATATGGAGAGTAACTTGATGCACGGAGATGTCGTTCGCGGCGCAGACAGTGAGGAAGGGCCTCTGATGCCACGATACCTTCTGACTCGTGCGATCCGCCAATGAGAGACGCTTGCGAGTCATGCAAGTGCAGAGAACTTTGGACCTCACGAGAACTCTTCAATCTACGGTTCCATACAGGACCCCCAGTGGTTTGGAGGACTAGTGATGCACACCCTAGCTTCGTCACATGGATCGCTCATGAGACAACATGGCTCAGAAGCGCGCACATGGAGAACTTGAACATGCGGATACAGGTCGCAGGCCCTCCGCGCCTAAGCCAGCAAGAACACGAGCCTGTATGTTCATCACTTCCTGGTTGACTAGACATTCTCACTTATACTATGACTAGGCGTAGAGTGTAAAAGGCACAAGATTAGATGCGAAACTGTGGAAGGCGAGCAGAAGTGCTCCAAATGCCTTCGCAGCGGTGCCGAGTGCGTACCATACAATATCAACCACAAGCTACAGGAGGAAGACGCACTGTAGGTGTTTATGTCCTAGCTACGTACGTTTACTGCGCCTGACATGTGCAGATGGAAAGCTAAAGCGACAGCTGAGATCGCTCAATTGCGTTCTGCAGTGCAACAACTCCTTCGGCACAATCAACTGCCCCCAATGAGGACCGACGTCGACCAGCCATCAACTGTGGTCATTAGCCCCACGAATGTGGTATCTGAAAATGGTTGCACTGCCATGGTCGTCCCCCCAATGGACATGACGCGAGAGAATTCCCCAGAGCGTAGCGTGGACGAAGAGGATACCAACCTTGTGCCAGCGCCCATGAGAAGTCTATACGACCTGACCCGTATCCGGAATCTTCGTAGCAATGCTCGATGGAAGACAAATGCTAGCGCCTTGGATGACGATTTTATCACTCAAGGCATCATCTCCCCTGTCGAAGCTGATGAGTTATTCAAACGGTACATGGAGAATATCCACGAGTTACTCTGGGCCGGCATGCTATGCCCACACTCGACACTGGAGCAGTCACGGCGGCACTCGACTCTGCTGACTGCTGCTATCATTACAATAGCAGCTTTACACACGCCAGGCGGGGATGAGACACTACTCAAATGCTACAATGTCTTTGTCTCGCTCGCATACTCTACTTGTCTATCACGAGTTCACAACCTCGACGACATCAGAGCTCTCGTGCTCGCTGCTTTCTATCTTCCTAGTCTCAGCTGGAAGCTGTCCGGGATTGCCGTACGAAACGCCGTTGAGCTCAACATCCATCACTCGTTCCAGAAGCTGATGCGCGGCCAAACCGAACATAGAGGCAATGTCAGGTTGTGGTACGCACTCTACGTATGCGAGCATCAATTCAGTATTGCGTATGGCCGTCCTCCTCTGATCCATCCAGACGCGGCAATCAATAATGTGGTAAGAGAACCTGCAATACAGACTGCAACTTCGTTGACCTTGTGGTACAACTTTTAGGAGGACTTTCTTAACAGCCCTCTATCCACTCCTGGAGAGGTCCGGATCTGCGCTCAAGTTGCACTATTCAAGATCCTCACCGAGGCCTATCTAGCTTACGGAAGTGATCCCGAGCAAGCTTTGACCGAGTCCGACTTTCAACAACTGCGCATGTTCAACTTTGCAATCGAGCAATGGCGACTAGCCTGGCAACATCGCTCCGCTGACAGTGCTTCTATCGGGTCATATCCATCTAAGGGAATTGTGCTATATTACCACTTTGCACGTTTCCAACTGAACTCTCTAGCTCTCCGAGCACTGCCGGCGCCAAGTGCCGCTTCGTCCGAGTCCCTGTCCTACGATCGCCGCGAAGCTGCGAATATTGCCATAGCAGCGGCTACCAGTACCCTGACACTTATATTCGAGGAGCCAGACCTTCGGAAGGCTTTGCCAGGTGTGCCTATATTCACACACACCATGGTCGCATTCTGTGCAACATTTCTTTTGAAGATGGCAAAGACTTGGGGTGGTGTGGTTCAAGCTGCCAGCCCTGAGTGGGCTACGGAGCCAGTGGGTTTGGGCTTGAACTTCCACATCGGTCAAGTCTTGAGCCTTTCACGAAGAAGTGCACATCTGCTCTCAAAAGTTGCCGATGGCCTGAATGAGAAGCATTTGACAAGACACATTGTCGCTGGAATTCGAGATTTGTTGAAGCACTTCGACGCTATCGAGACCCCAAGGAGTACCGGACCCTTGGGAATCGAACATCGGCAGCTGGGTGGAGCGCTGACAACGCAGTCGATGGACATCGCCAGCGAGTTTCCCTCAGCAACAGTTGATCCAATGGCTGGATGGAATATGTACGACCTGATAGGCTCCTACGGCTTCGGTTTCGATGAGACATACTTGGGTCAGGCAGCCTCAAGCGACCTTGATCTGTGGCCTATGTAGTTGGTATGTTGTTGAACCCGGACTTCGGCTCTACAATTTCGATAAAATCAATGGTCTCGACGAACCTTCCAGTGGCTCGTCCAGCGTTTTCGGGATCAAATGGTCGATGTCGCAGGTGTTGAGATACCTAGGATGCGCCTGTGAGAGATCGGTCATACCCAACAAGCGCATAGACGTCTCCAATTCGTCTTTCATTACTGCCACTCCAAGTCAGAAAAGACGTTTGAAGCCCTCTGGAGCTCAAAACTTACTATCGATAAAGTGCTCTACGCCTTCTTGGCCGTACACCAGCGAATACAAGAACGATCTTCCCATTCCGACGGCTTTCACACCCAGGCACAAGGCTTCACCATTGTCAGCAAGATGTCTCCGATGTAATATCGTATGGCGAACTCATACCTTTGACGATGTCGGTGCCACGTCTAATACCGCAGTCGACGAAGACCTCGATCTTCTGAAATACCTCTGGGTAGTGCCGCCGGATCTCAAGAAGTGTAAGAAGAGAAGGAGGGGACCTATGTTTGTCAGCACTTGGAAAAGTCCATCTAGAAACGGCCCTCAGTCCCGTGAACTGGCCGTTCTTGCGATAGAAAAAGGAAAAGCGGCGGAGTGGACTTACGTATCAAGATTTCTGCCTCCATGATTACTGATCATGATCCCATCGACTCCGTATCGGCACGCTAGATTTGCATCCTCCGCTGTCTGTACGCCCTTCACTACAATTGGTAGCTTGGTGGACCTCCGAAGCCAAGCGATGTCATCCCAACTGAATGTTGCATCGATATACCCGCCCATGGTCCGGCCCAGTCCTCCACCTTTGGAATCGTTTGATGCGGCGACACCACTTATGGCAGCTGTTGCCACTGACGCAGATTCGACTTTGACTCGTTCGTCCGCCTCGCGCTTTCCTTGCACTGGCCCATCGATCGTGACGAAGATACCCTTCATTCCGTTGGATTCAGCGTCTTTCAACAAAGCCTCAGACGCTGCCCGATCTTTGTTGACGTAAAGTTGGAAGAAGAAGGGTACGGAAGGGGCACTGCTTGTTATCTCCGCCATTGAGAAGGAGGCGTTCGTCGATATCTAGACCGGTCAGAGGAGCAACCTTCAGAAGAGATCCACTGCTTACACATTGTCCTATGCCAAACTTCTCGCACCCTCTGGCTATAGCTAGCTCTCCATCTGGATGCGCCAACTTTGCCATGGCCGCGGGCGACACGAAGAAGGGCAACTGCACATTCTGCCCCAGGATGCTGGTTCTCGTATTAATGTCTCGGACGTTTCGTAACAGCCTAGGCCGCAACCATATCCGGTCAAAGAGCTTTTTGTTTCCTTCTTTGGTGATCAAGTCGGTGGCTGCGGACGAATAGAAGGCCCAAGCTTTCTTCGTCAATGTCTTTTCCGCGACCTTCTCAAAGTCGTAAGAGTTGATCAGCGTCTCTAGAGGAGGCTTTGCACCAATCTCAAGTTGAGGTTGCGCAACCTCATTCGGTGGAGGCTTCAGCAAGTCAGACTGCTCCCTTGGCGTCGAGGTGTCAAGTTGTCCTATTCTTTTCCCTGGTCCAAGAGTTTTGCGGATGAGAGCAGGAGAGTGGACAGTGTTGTAGGCAGTCGAGGCATCAAGTCCAGCATGCCTGTGAATGACTTTACATTACCGTCAATGGGCGCTGGAGATCAGAAAGCGTAGAAGGTTGAACTCACTTTCTACGCCACCTGGATGAGTAGGGGCAAATTCCGTTATGTCCCACACAACATTGTCAACAACAATCCAGCAGTCATTGCTACTGGAGTGCTGCTTGATCTCCTCCACCAGTACAGAACGATCAGACATTCTGTAGCTAAATCACGTTTCGAAGGATTCTAGAGCGTTCAAGAGTCAATGTTCTGGGCTTCTTGAGGCGGGGTGCGGCTCTGTGAGCTTTATCGGATGGCTTGTGGTTGGTTCCGCTCAAGTCTCCGCTAATTGGACTAACTTCGACCTGCGGTGATGGGTACGGAGACTTCCCCGAAGGTGTTCGTTCCGAACGCCGATCAACCCCAAAGTACACTAATGACAGCCGCGGTTAAGTAAATTCAAGACGCGAGACCTTGTCCACACTCATCGGCGAACATGGCGAGCAAGGAGCAGATACCGATCCCAAGCTCCCTCATTTACGGGTACTATAATTCTATTGCCGACTAGTACAACTAGCGTCTATTTAGTATGGCTACGTGCATTGGGAATAGAAGTCTCCAACATCCGTATCTTTCTCTTCCACCAGATTTTCGCCTAAACTCAAGTTCCTACTTCTAATCTAGCGAGCACCATGCGTATCCTCATTACAGGCGCCGCAGGCTTTATCGGACAACTTGTAGCCAAGAAGCTCCTAGACGACGAAGAGAGCTCACATACGCTCATCCTGACCGACATAATCGAGTCTCCAATTCCTTCAGGAACCAAGAACCCACAGAATGCGAAGAGCGTTGTGGCAGACTTGTCTAGACAATCAGATCTGGTCGTCGAAAAGGGAATTGATGCTGTCTACGTCTTCCACGGCATCATGTCTTCCGGCGCAGAAGCGAACTTCGAGCTTGGTATGTCCTACACCCTACCCAAGAAGTTGAATTGTCTAACAGATTCTAGGTATGAAAGCGAATTTCGACGCGACTAGAGCACTACTTGACACGATACGATCAACCTGTCCAGGCGCTCGCGTGATATACGCATCTTCCCAGGCCGTGTATGGAGGAGAAGTCCAAACTCCCGTCACTGAAGCCATGCTGCCAACACCAGAAACAAGCTATGGTGCAGAGAAGATGATGTGCGAGTATCTCATCAACGAGTACACACGACGAGGTTTCATCAACGGTCTGACGCTGCGCTTTCCCACGGTTTCCGTGAGACCTGGAAAGCCCACAGCAGCTGCCAGCAGCTTTCTCTCAGGCATGATAAGAGAGCCGATGGACGGTATCAAATGTATCATTCCGCTTACTGATAGGAGTTGGAGGCATTGGCTGTGCTCGCCCCGGGTTTTGGTGCGCAACCTTGTCTTTGCGCTTAGTCTCGAGAGAGAAGCACTTCCAGTTTACAATCGAAGCCTGAATCATCCAGGTATTGGCGTGTCCATCCAAGACATGATGGACAGTCTCGAGAGGGTTGGCGGCAAAGACAAGCTTGCGCTATTGGAGGAGAAAGACGATGCTTCTTTGAAGAAGATTCTCAACTCATGGCCGGCAGACTTCGACAACACCAAAGCGGTTGCGCTAGGATTCGAGCGGGATCAGACATTTGACCAGATCGTGAGGGATTACAAAGAAGGGCTGAAAGAAGCATCAAATGGGCAGACAGCCGAGACCATCAAGGCCAAGGTGAATGGCCAAGTCAACATTCAAGTGAGTGAGGTCTCCAATGGAGTCCTTTAGATAAACCCTTGTTTGTAGAATATACCCACTAGATCCATTACCAGCTGCTTTCGTTCCCAGAAAAACCTCTGTCTCATTCACCGAAAGAGTCAAAATCACGTGTAATATTTTGATATCTTCATGCTTTCCCTGTAGATCTCATCCAGTCCATATGTCTTTCTACTGCATCTTGGATCGCCTTAGTGCCCTCTTCCAACAACGTCGTGAGCGGAGCCTTTCCCGCTTTCTGCTCCATGACAGCCGTGAAGTGATCGTTCACGGCATCATTCAAATTACACTTTGCCATACCAGCAGCTATGCAATCGTGGAACCTCTTCTCATCGAACCACTCACGCCCTGCTCCATGCAACACGAGATCTATACGATCGCCAACTTTGTCCCTGATACTTCGTAACCGATCAAACTCTAGCTGAGGGCCCTTCTTTCCGTACTTCCCGTGCACGTTGCCAAAAGCAGGTGCGAGCCAATTGATCCCGAGCGACACAAACTCCTCAGCCTGTTCCGGTGTCGTGAGCACACCTGAAAGGGCCAAATCCGCGGTATCGCCAACGCCGTCTTCGCCACCCTCGATACGACCAGGCTCTGCCTCCGTGATGATTCCCCGCTCGTTGCAGTACTTTACGAGTTCCCTTGTCTTCGCGAAGTTTTCCTCTTTCTCGTAGTGCGACATGTCCACCATGATGCCATCGAAGCCTCCGAGATCAGCTGCGCGGCGGACTATCTCAGGCGACTGCGCATGATCCATATGAACAGCTACTGGCACCGAAGCTTCGTCTGCTGCTTCCTTTGCTGCGTGGACAAGCAGGCCATTGGCGAAGTTGATGGCCCATGGAAAGAGCTGTATGATGACTGGCGACTTCTTCGCTTCTGCGGCTCGCACGGATGCAATGATGGCTTCGAGGTTGTAGCAGCAGATTGCAGGGACTGCATATCCACCTTTCACGGCGTCTGCGACAATCTTGAGGGCCCGGTTCTGGCTCAAATCAACAGGCGCCATGGTTTCGATGAGATGGAAGAAGCGAGAAGAGAGGGTTAGAAAGATAAAGAGCACACTGCAGGACTGTGGCGAGGGAAGACAAAACAAGAGAAACAACGCCGCGAAGCGCACTCTGGCGGTCACTGAAAGGTTTCCGCGATTCCGAACAGTTTCCGAGGCCTAGACGCGCGAGTCACCGATTCACTCGGGGAGCCAAGGAACAAATCGCCATCACGGCGCCTTCGCCGACCCTCGGTATTTCTACCGAGATCAGATGACACTGGACAGACAGAGCCTTGCCCGGCCAGGATTCCCCACAGAAGGACCGGTTCGCGAAAGTTTACCCCGCAATTGTTATTGGTCGAAAAGTGGGCGAGTCTGGGGACTAGACGAATCATGATCTGTGCTGCAAGCATAAATATCATTAAGTTGCCATCGTGAGAATCCTGGCAGATCAGGGTTGAAAACTCATCTATAATCTCTTCATTCATCTCTTGCCTCCAGAATACAGTATCATGGCTGACTTTGACCGGAAGTCTCTCGAGAAAGTCGGCCTCGAGACCATCGAAGGCCTCGCCGGCACCGCGAATAATGTACCTACCATCTTGCAGCAGTACTCCACCGAGGAACTGAAGGCGATGGAGAAGAAGCTCGTACGAAAGATCGACTTGCGGTCCTTACCTATTCTCATCACTCTCTTCCTGCTGAACATCCTGGATCGAAACGCAATTGCCAATGCTCGTCTCGGCGGCCTCGAAAAGTCTCTCGGCATCGACGATGTGCAGTATCAGACGGCTGTTATGGTCCTCTGGGCTGGTTACATCTCTATGATGGTACCGTCGAACATGCTCCTCTCCATCTTCAAACCACGCATCTACCTTCCGACGGTCGTCATCATTTGGGGTATCGTGTCCGGTGCCACTGGTTTCGTACAGAACTACCCCGGTCTTGTGGCACTTCGATTCCTGGTAGGAGTCACCGAGGCTCCTTACTTCCCCGGCTGTATTTTCTTCCTCTCATGTTGGTATACTCGAGCCGAATTGCCATCACGAATTGCGACATTCTACTCGGGGTATACTCTGTCGTCCGCATTCGGAGGCCTCATCGCTGCAGGTATCGTCGATGGTATGGAGGGTCTCGGCGGGTATCCTTCATGGCGATGGATCTTCATCCTCGAAGGTGCCTTGACGATCGTCCTCGCATTCGCCGGATACTACCTTCTCCCCAACTATCCTTCCAATACTATGTGGCTTTCCGAAGAGGAACGCGCTTTGGCAGTATGGCGGCTAGACCGCGAACTGGACGGTCAAACGGATGAAGCTCAAAAGAGCACTGTTATAGATGGCTTCAAGATGGCGGTTTCGGATCTCAAGGTCTATCTCCTCGTCTTTATCCAGACGGCAGCCGTCGTCAGCATGAGCTTCACCTACTTCTTCCCCTCAATTGTCAGCACCCTTGGCTATCCGCGCGTCGAGACGCTGCTCCTTACAGCTCCACCATACTTCATGGCCTTCCTCTTCTCTATACTCAACTCATGGCACTCGGGCCGCACCGGCGAGCACTGTTTCCATATTGTCACAGCCTGTGTCATCTCTGCCTGCGGTCAGATTATTTCAATGTCTACCAGAGTCACTGGAGCAAGATACTTTGCCATGTTTCTTCAGGCCATGGGGTCTTTCTCCGCTTTCCAGTTGATTCTTAGCTGGGTATCTGCGACTGTGCCACGACCCAAGGCTAAGCGTGCTGTGGCGTTGGCTTTGGCGACTGCCGTCAGTAATGCGACAAACATCTCCACGGCGTACCTGTATCCAAGCTGGAACGCCCCGTAAGTACTTCAATATCACCTGTGTCCAGGACTTGACTGATGATTTCGATGTAGATTGTACCGGATGGGCTGCATTGTCCTTACTGTGGCTCTCGTCTGCTGCGCCGCCGCTTCCTTGACCCTTCGATTCTGGCTCAAGAAGTTGAACCGAAAATCTGATCTGGCTACCGGTTACGAGGGAATCGAGGGTGGCGTTGGCAATACGTTCAGATATGTGTTGTAGACGCAGCTATATGCTCCGAAAACGTAGTGATAGGACGTTGAAGAACGACAAATGAATTGTATAATGTTCCAGATAGGTCGCTATTCCCGAGGTCCTGCAACAAAATGCTATGCTCCATGTGAACGTACCGAAGGCTTCATGTCTCGGTCCGTGTGTCGATCGTGTTGACCATAGAGGCCACCGAGAATCCTCCGGACAGCAACTGCCTGTTCTAATGCTACTTAGCCTTCGAAGTTGCTCAGCGGTCTATGCGGACGACTCTGCTGGGTCCATGTCTACGGCCGCGGCGATCCGATCGTGTCCCTCTTCTGTTCTGCCCTTCTTCGGTTGCCTCTGAACAAGCCCATTGGACTCTTCCCCGTGAGGCTCCTAACTCGTATGGAAGATCGTGTCATCTGACAGACCCAGTTCTGTTGTGAAGGAAGGGCAAAGTCCTCCTCTGCAGATCGTTGAGCAGAGTTCGAGCACCTGCGGCGTGTGTGAAGACCGCTAAGGATTGCCAGATGTCTCGGACACCGTCACTTTGGTAGACCATTGGCCACAGTGACAAGGTCATTTATTGTTTCACCGTCCTTGTGTGCTGCACAAGAAAGCCACTCCAATAAGAGAAGCAGATAAGCTCGTCGTCTTGCTGGCGAATACTGTCTGATTGATTAGCTCGGGGAACAAAAGCCTCGCCGTGGTGGGCATTGTTTCAGCCCCCATCCCTTTGAATTCTATATTGCACATGATAGAATATATGTTCTCTTATCTGTTCTTCCCACCTACGCCGCGTGATCAGCTTTGGAGGAGCTCCCAACGGAATTACCGGAAGTTCCAAAGAACCCTGATGATAATTGATGCTGATCTGCTTGAGAACCGAGTGGACGGCCACGCAATCTCGTTCTGCCGTCCAAGTTGGCACCAGTCACAGGCACAAAGGCGCAGGCGGCGCAGGTTCTTCCCCGTCTAGGAGAGGGACTATAGCAGCCCTATCATGCTTCGTGTGGGCTCGATTGCTCGATTCCTGGCTTATCGTGACGCGAGTCGCCACTGCATGCATGTGTACGTCGAGATGCCTTCTTGCTATGGAGCCAAGACAGGAGGAGGATATTTGTTGGATTGGTGGTAGTGGTGGTAGCACTGACGTACGATTAGGGCTTGGCGCTGCTTATCGATATCGCACCTCGCATCCTTCTGCCTCCTAAAGGAAATCCTCTCTCGCGTTGCCGACTTCTCCCCATGTAAGCGAAGAACACGGTATCTTCAGCTTCGAATAAGTCAACAACGACAAGAAGGCTAGCTCTAAAATTAACCCTATATACTTATAAGATACTTCTCTTATTATAAAGAAAGATTTAGAAGGTAAGCTCTAGTATGTCGCAAATTATAATACTATAAAGTTACTCACTATAAAGCTTGGATCCGGAGAAGTCGGCAACGCGAGAGATCCTCAGGATCGCTGCCTCTCGCAATGCCTTTCGCACCACCGGACAGAGTTTCGATAATGTGCCACAGCCACCATGTGGCCTTGCGTCGACGCCCGCCAGGCAAACGCAAACCGCCTGTGACGTTATGCGTCGTATCGGGCTCGCGGAGTTCCTTGCCGCAGCATCGGCGGATTTGCGATAACAACTCTAAGCCCCAAGTTTAAGCTACCACTGTGTCGCAGTATGGCACAGGAATGCACGCCGTCATACGGCACGACCGCAGCGGCCTGTTTCATGGTCTCTTTCCCACCCTGGCCGACCAATGAATGAGCTCTGCACGACTTCGATTTCAGCACTCCACTGCACCACAGGGACCAAACCCAGACTCAGTCCGTTGGATTACGCCCGTGGCCTTGCCCCAGCTTCCAGTACGAAATCTGGTTTCCTGGTACGCGCAAAGTCTGATCCGTCTATGGCATATCCTTTCCAAAATTGCGAGAGCCTTCGAGAAACGCAGTCTTCCCGGCTCCAGCTCTCCACTTTCCTATTTTTGAAAATTGTTCTTTTGTCGATCACCGCAGTCCCACACAACAGACACCTTTTTTTTTCCGTCGCTGTGCGCGTGCCGATTGGGGAACTAACAGTTGTACTGCAGGTCTAATGTACTTCGGAGTTGGGGAGAATAGCTAGGTGATTAGGCCGTGTGCCAAGATATGGAGGACAGTTCTTGGCGCTCCCTACTTTCACATATCATCAACGGATGACACTATTTGACTTTCCGCTGCCAAGATTAGGTTGCGTGCCTGGCACGGCGAGCGGAACTTCCGACAATGACAACATGGGCCTTCGGGAGTCCGCAATAAGCTTCTTCGCCAAAACATGAAAGACCTTCTAACAAAGCTTGTTCGGCTATGTCAAGCTATTCATGAGGCACAATTTGCTATTGTTAGACTACCTGTGGAACCTAGAGCAGGAGCGCAAAGGTATCAGGCAATACTGATGGACCCCACGGACGAGGGTTTTCCTTCAACAATATGACGTCGCTCGTTCCCATTGTAGGGTGAACCGCGCGAAAAACAACTCTTTGCGGATGCTTCCAGCGATTCCTGGCAACAGCGGGATTACGCTGGCATTCCCGTTTCCTGTCGGTATGCGGCGACCCTTGTATCGGGCCTTGTGGAGGTGCGAGCTGCCAAGAGACCAGCGCACCGATGAACGCTGCAAACAAGCCACGTGCGGAACTCCTGGGCTCCATCGCTATCACACTCGAAAGTCTATTGTTGTCGTTCTTCAGATTGTTTTGTTGAGAATCGGCCAATCGCGTCTCCGCTCGCATTTCCGAGCTCCGTTCTCGCTTGCGGTACGCCTAAGCCTTGCTGCAGACCAGGAACACACCGAAGTTACCTGGCCCAGCTTGTAAGTCTTTGTTCAAGCATTCGAGTTCCGATTTCTGGATTTACGAGGGGAGAGTAATTTGGGAAAGACCGTCGTTTATTGCTTTGGTACAGACGGTCAAGGTACGAAAGCGGTCATCCAAAGTTGTCGTTCCGGACGGTCAGCGGATGGAGCACGAAGCAGTTTTCGGTGAGTTTGGACATGTAAGCTCGAGGTAGAACTACCCTGCCTCGGGAAACTACGCCACATAGACGTCCCAAACTGCTGGAATCCCGGTCGAACTCCGCCCTCCGACCAATGGACTCCACTGCCTCCAGCCATGACGACGCCTGTCTCAAGCTCATTCTAAGCCTGAGCTGTCCCTTGGGCGCTTGTTGCAGATCAATTCTTGTGTATCCATGTCAGCATATATTTAAGTCTAGGTCAAGCCTCGCCGGTAACTGTACCAAACCTCCTTCTCCATCATCACCTAGCTGGTAAACAGCACTTTGACACAGGCCTCGCTCGACCGTCCAGTCGTTTCAATCAGCTTTGCCGGCTAGCACTATACTATCTGTCTACAATGGCCGAGAGCAATTACCCCGACTATGCCCCCTCCGTGGCTGGAGGCGTCATTATGGCCATCATCTTCGGTATCTTGTTGGTTGCTCACATCTTCAATCTCGCTAGAAAGAGAACATGGTGGTGCTTTCCCTTCATCGTCGGTGCTCTTTGTAAGTTTCCTACCATACAGTTTCGAGGTCTCATCTGACGTCTGTGTAGTCGAGCTCGTTGGTTATGCCTGCCGTGTCATGGGCAACAAGAATCCCTACTCGTCGGGCCCGTATATCGTTGGAACACTCGCTATCCTTCTGGCTCCCATTCTCTTCGCAGCGTCGGTATACATGTTTCTAGGACGCATCGTCCGTTCTACTGGCTGCGACTCTTACTCCATGATTCGCACCACATGGCTCACCAAGATCTTTGTCGGAGGTGACATCTCTTGCTTCTTGATTCAAGCTGTTGGTGCAGTGATGATCACCAGCAACGGCGGCGGTAACACGAAAAACACTGGAAAGTACATCATCCTTTTTGGACTTGTTCTACAGGTGGTCATCTTCCTGTTTTTCCTCGTTGTTGGCATCGTCTTCCACAAGCGCATGAACTCCCGCGGCCCGAATACGAAGAGGACTGCATCGACTTTCGACTGGCAAAAGTACATCAACCAGCTCTACATCGTGAGCATTTTCATCACCATCCGAAACATCTTCCGAACCGTTGAGTACGCCGTAGGCAGTAAGTTTCCGTCATCCTCAGCTCTATATATTTGCAAGACTAATTCCCGACCTCAGCCAACGGATACCTTTTGACACACGAATGGCCTCTCTATGTCTTCGATGGAACTCTGATGATATTCGTGTTGGCTATCACTTGGTTCTGGACTGGCCTGGGAGCCATCCCCGTTGCTGGTACTGCGGACAGCTCATCCGACGATGTCGAGATGGCGAGCGGCCACCGCCGACGTCACAGCCGTGCCGCTGCCCCAGCAGGTTTTGATTCTCAATTCCAAAATCACTACAACCAGCCACCACAATATGCACAGCAAAACGGAACGACCCAGCAGGGGCGTCACTATCAGCAGCGCTGAGCGATCCGGCACCTCGGATGCCTCACCATGACCACACGCAACCACTCTAGCATAGCTAGTGCGCGTTCTCGAACTCAGCAGTCTTCATGTCTACAGCGTGTCTAGACTCAATCGAAGACTCGCCCGACACCAACAGATAGATTTACACCATACTTATAGATTTGGCGCTCTCATACCCACATCAGCGGAACGCATGCAGCGATAGCATCGTGTTACCATGTTTTTTCTACTATTATCACTGTACAACATAGCGCAAGAGGGAGTTTGGATTTCTTTTTCAGGTCATGAAAGTCCGCCAGTGCACAGGGTCGGGCGTTTCTGCCCTTCTTTCGAGTAATTAAGACAATCCTTGTGAGCATATAGAGTACGATCTAGGATGTCTGATGAAGACTATTCAAATGTAGATGCCTTTCACTCGCTTCTTTGCCCATGAGTATCCAGGTCCGCCCCTAAATGATTCACTTTCACAGGCCCACATATCTCATGCTTAAGGGTCTTGTCAAATCAGTAGCAGGCACCCTCTGGCATGAGTGGGGCGTTATAACAGGCTATCGTATAGGCTATCGTACAATACGCATTCAATAAGATGGATGTTTCAGACATCCCCTCCTGACGCCGAATGCGGTGTTGAGGACATCTCAGCTTACGCGTCATCAAGCTTCAACTCCGGGTAATCGGGAATAGCGTACTTTTCCTGGTTTCCAGCAGACCCGAAGTAGCTGAACAAACGATCTATTTTCAACTTGAACGCTGCCCAGATCAATGTGTTCACAACCCATACACCAAAGTGTGACGACGGGAACCAACCATTGATGCTAGAAGGGACTTGCTGCCACTGGGTGACTTTAGGTCGGACGACGCGCTCGTACTCTTCTAATGCTGTCGGCAAGTTGTTGGCATGTCTTGCTATTTCTCCTGCCAGGACATACGAGCCGAATAGCGTGGTTGTCGTTCCTTGACCGGTGAAAACGGAGGGACAGTATGCCGCGTCGCCTTTGACCGGGGTGTCAGCAGAGGATTTCGCGACGTACAGAAGAGTCTGAACTCACCGAGAAGGACAACCCGATTCTTGTGCAGTTGGCTCATCTTGACTTGGCCAATCTCATGCGCATAGAAGTCGTCCGCTGCTTTTAGTCCTGTCACGATTCGGTCTTGCTGCCACCCAATATCTTTGAACGCTTCTGCCCAGGCCTCTTTCTGTTTTTCCAGGGGTCCTCCATGGGCTTTCTTGAGTCTCTCACCGTCTCCCTGGTTGAAGAGATAGACCTGTGTGCGAGGTCTGTCGCCGTTTCGCAACATGAATCCTCGCTTTTTGGCTGCCCAAGATGCTTTCGCAAGTCCACTCTCTCCCAAAACTCTTGGAGTCGTAAAGATAGCGGTATGCCAACCTAGACTCTTGAATGCTGCATCACTCTGTTCAGCGCCGAAGACTAGTCGTCTTGTTCTGGAACCCTGTCCATCGGCCGCAACAACTAGATCATATCTCTCCTTCTTCCCTCCTGTGAACATAACATCCACCCCATCGCCGTTCTGCTCCAACTCTGCAATCGTAGTCCCAAATTCATAGCTGAGCCCACCTTCGTTCTTCCGTCCTGTTGCTTGTCCATTCAGCTTCTCTCTATACTTCAATCCCGCTTCATACAACACTTTTACAATATCGCCTCTCATAATCTCACACTCCGTCGTTATGTCTAACACGCCGCCAGCCCCCTCACCAAGATTCATGGTTGCTAGCGCCCTGCCCTTCGAGTCCACAAGCTGAATGCCAGTCTCAGGAATCGAGTGATCCTTCATCGCGCTCATAAGACCCATCTTACGCACGACAAGCTCGCCCTCGCGCTCTAGGTCGAGTTGTAGACCATTGGTGCGCAGCGACGGAAATCGCTCGATGACAGTGATGGTGTGTTGGGGGTCGGAGTGCTGGAGTAGTGTTGCAAAGGCGGGGCCAGCGATGCCGGCACCGACTACGAGTACCTTGAGTGGCATGTTGAATACCGGTATATAGGGGGGGTGGAGATGTAGACGTAGCCGTCGAGAGGTCAATGAATATAATGTGAGTTAATGAGGGAAGAAACAAGAGAGGATGGAATTATAGCTCTTGGTCTGGACTGTACAGTGTTTGCAACGTTACTTCAGGGTCTCATTGTTGCAACCACTAACATAGATATATGGTTTCGTGGGCTGTGATATTCTCGGATATAAGAAACCATGATTTCGGGTTTTTCGGGGTCGGCGCTCGCTGTTTTCGATATTCGGGAAATTTAGGATCGCAAGAACACACAATTGCGAACTTCGCAGAATCGACTGGCCACAAAGTGACTCAAGTTTCTTTGTTTATACCAGGATTGCAGGGGGTCAGGTAGGACGACCATTGAAACCGATGCAGATTGGTTCACGCGTTCCTCGGGCGCCGTGGGATGATGGCAGCCTAATTCAAACAACGCGCGCATAGGTGGCTGAGATTCGCGATAGCTGTTACAGCAATCGTATAATATGCAGGAACATCCTATTGCGCGCGTCGCTGCTCCCGTATTGTGGTGCGGAAGAATTGACAGCTTCGGCAAGACGCGTTGCGGGGAAGTCGTGGTGTCTGGTCGCCATAGGTGGCAATACATATACCCGCTGCGTAATAGATTGAACTTGCATCGAGCTTGAAGATCTCTAGTGACTTCAAATAACTTCAGAGAATCGCAATGCATCGGCTTTGCGACAACTTGCAACGAGATAAGGACGATGGGTTACTTGAACCTAGTAGCAGGTGCGATTGTGACGATCGCAGCATCTGCAAGCGCGCAGGATACACTAGGTTTAGCCAATGGGTATACCACATTCCAGACGTCCAGACTCAAAGGCCAAATAGTCAAATCATCGCAAACTTTGGCTTCGTTGAATTCCAGCGCTTCTGGTTTCGATTTCCTGCCTTTTGATTACCTATCAAATCTCGCCTTCAATGGGGCTCACCATCTTGGAGACGTAACGCTACGATACCGAACGTCAAATAAAAGTACGTGGAACAGTGTCGACTCCGCAAGTGCAAGAAAGCCAGTCACGCCGCTTGCGAAGCTGGCTCCCGGAGTCGTTGCAGGATCAGATCTCGCTCCAACACTAAGAAACGGTCTCCCATTCAAGGTTACCAGAGAGTGGATCTCCCTAGGAGAAGACTTTTCGTTACGCGTAAACATTACGAATACTGGTACTTCGACCCTCGAGTTTGGTAGCCTTGGACTTCCAGTTAGCATCAACAATATCTTCACGAACCGCCCTGCGGAAGAGACACAAGACAAATGTTCTTTCGCCGATCCTTATATAGGTCTGCACGCCGGATACGTTCGAGTATCCCATCTCAAAGGGACTGGAAATGCTCTCGTCATCGCTCCATTAGCAAATACGCGCTTCGAGGCTTGGAGATTTCTTCCCGAACCAATTGGCAATTTCGGCTATCAATCACAGACATACGAAGGCAACTACGAATGGCAGATTCACAGTCTAGCATGGGCTCAGAATGAGTGGAATAGCAGTACTCCATGGAATACGCCGACTTCAAAGACTTTGATACCTGGAGAGGTCTACTCAGTTGGCCTCCAGTTTGCGCTAGCGGACTCGATACAGGACATCGAGAACACGGTATCGAAGGCCGGGATTCCTCTATCGGTGGGTATACCAGGCTATGTCGTTCCTATCGGTTCGACTGCACGTCTGTATGTCAATTACACCTCAGACGTCAAGGCCTTCTCTTCTGGCGGTGCTTTCACGATTTCTTCTCCAGCTGCAGCAGGGGGTGCATATGAGCTGACGCCGACTGGTTCTGTGTGGGGAAGAGCACGTCTCGATCTTGTATATCAGGATGGAAAGGAACAGACGATCCACTATTTCATCCCGAAAGCGGCGCCAGCAACGCTTGGAGATATGGGTAACTTCTTCACTACTTTCGCATACTACAACGACACCTCTGATCCGTTCGGACGGGCGCCGTCAATCATGACGTATGACAGCGAGGTCAACGCAATCGTACAACAAGATAGTCGCGTCTGGATTGCCGGACTAAGTGACGAGGGTGGGACAGGCGCATATCTTGCTGCTGCGATGAAGCAGTTCATCCAACCAGTTGCACGAGAACTATCGGCTGTAGACGATTTCATACATGATACGCTCGTTGGTACTCTGCAACGAGATGGTACGCTGGGAGTTGTAGCAAGCAGCTTCTTTTACGAACCGGCTGCGGTCAATTACACCTACAGCTCAGCCTTGGACTGGACGTCGTGGACATCATGGAACCGTTCGCGAGCGTATACTACACGACGTGCGTACAACTATGTACATCCTGTTGCCACACTTTGGTCGATGTACCGGATTGCAAGAGATTATCCTGAACACGGACTGAGGGCAAATTGGCAGTGGTATTTGAATCGTGCCTATAGCACTACGCAGTACTGTCTGTCGAACAAGGCTGCGAACTGCGACTACGGCCTTGTTGGTCTCATGGGTGAGACAGTACTTGGAGAACTTTTGCAAGATCTGAAGAGAGAAAATATGACGACTGAGGCCACTGCGCTAGAAGCCACGATGCAGTACCGAGCACAGCTGTGGGACACCCAGCCAGTGCCATTTGGCAGCGAGATGGCGTGGGACAGCACAGGTCAAGAGGGTGTATACTATTGGGCAAAGTAAATCGCTAACCCCTTACAACCTCTACAAGAGATGTACTGACACGAGACAGCTATTTCAACCTCCAGGCCACAGCTACAAAAGCGATAGACAGCATCCTAGCCTACATGCCAACGGTCCCCCACTGGGGCTGGAACGGCAACGCCCGCAGATATTGGGATTTCGTGTACGCGGCAAAGATCCAGCAAATTGAAAGACAGCTGCATCATTACGGGTCTGGCCTCAACTCACTTCCGATGCTGTCGTATTACGAACAGCACCCGACCGATCTCTATGCCTTGCGCGTCGCATTTGCAGGCAATACCGCGCCACTGACCAATATTGCACAAAGTGGGTTTGCCTCGGCGGCATTCCATTCTTATCCGGAGCTGTTGAAGTGGGATCCGTACTCGGGAGACTATGGACAGGGGTTTCTGGGCCTGGCGCTTGGGCAGTGCGTGTACATTGTCAATGACGCAAAGTTTGGCGACCTGGCTTTTGGTGGTGATATTGATAAGACTGCCTCGAACTCAACTGCAGTGGTTGTCCAGCCTAAGGATGCGCTGAGAAGGCGTGTTTTCGTCGCAGATCTAGGGTTGAAGATTGAGCTTAGTGCTGGAGCGATTGAGAAGGTGGTATACGATAAGACGCAGAAAGAGGTGACTTTGACTGTTGTTCCTGCCGTAACAGCTGATGCGTTAAGCGCTGCAAAGGCTGTTGTTTGGCTGAAGCAGCCAGGTACCAGCGAGCTGGCATACGAGGTGTCTGGGGCTGCAAAGGCAAGAGGAGGTTGGGAATCGTTGTTTTCAGAAGGTGTTGGCACAGTGAAGATCAAGAAAATCTGAGAGCTAGTTGCATTGTATCCCAGCTGTACGATCTCGAGCGCCGTACGTAGGCCCCATCTAGCTAGAAACATAATCTAGGTAAAATCCAAAGAAGAACAAGGTGTCTTTACACTTCCATAAAAAGTCCAGTAGGCTAGACATATTATAGATTACTAGACCTTTCTTCGGATACACGAGACACTTTTCTCGGATAAACAAATGACAACAAAATACTTATCACTGTATGACGAGCTATAATTCATCGAGTGTTATTCACAAGGCTCTAGTAGATACTGTAGAAGGCCGTTTGGAGGGCAGTATAGCGGTCAACTTCCAACTCCCTACTGGTTCGTGTGGCCATAATCTCGCGTTCCTTATGTTTAGCCAGTATTTCGGCAACCCACACCTTCAGCAATTCGTACATTCTCTTAGTCTTCCGATTCGCTCGAATTAGTGGCATTCTGCTGAAGCAAGTCCGCCAAGTCATTCATCTCATCATACTCATCCCGAATAAGGCCATCCAGCATTCGAATTGCGTTCAAAGTCTCCGAGTGTAGATACTCTCGGACTCCTTCAAGGTCTCCATACGTGAACCCTTCCAGTCGATTCAGCACATTCTGTATCAGATGATAAATGTCGTGGGCCGCTTCAAAGAGCTCGTCGGTAGCGTCTTCGATAATGTAGAGTGTTTTGCGACAGTACGGGCAGGTATTTTTTGCTTTGTCTTCTACCCAGATCCGAAGACACACCCGGTGAAAGTAGTCGCTACATGCGTTGATGCGCACAAGGTCCTCATCATCTCTGCAACAAGCATCGGGAGGCTTGTTGTCGAAACATATAGAGCATTGCAATGTTTCGAGACCTTCACAGAGGAAGTCGTGAACTGAGTCATAAGTAGGTACCATGATAGATTGCTGTTGTTGGGAAGCAGACTCTCGAGAGTCGTACGGAGTGTCGTGAAAGTGAGAGATGGCAGTGGAATGACCGGGGTGAAATGGTGACTCAAGGCGTAGAGAAACAGTGTAGATTGAGGAATAGGTACTTTAATAGGGAGGAGAAGTACAAGCAAGCCGCTGGAACAAAGGTATCGTCGTTCGGGTCAGAGTCAGAGTTTGTAAGACCTGTCTCAGTGTTGATTTGCACTCATACTTTGTGTGGCAGCAAACTACAAATGACAGTCCTCCAAACTGTTATGAATTGGGTTTTCGGATTGACCATTCGCCTAGTCAAAAAAGACCAAGAGACCTGTGTTGCAATCAGTGGTTCGTAGTAGTAGTATCGACGATTCTTGCATTCAGTCTTCATGATGAAGTCCTTTGGTCGACATTGCCTAGGCCTATCGCGATAAGTATGCGTGGATAACCATGGAGCGCAGCCCACTATTTCGCTACCACAGTGGTATAAGTGGCTATACCAGAATAGCTGTAGCAATACGCAGTGTAGCGGGGTCATTGAGTGCGTGCAAACGTAAACATTTGGTCAACAATGACGAAGAGTTTCGGAACGGCCTCCTACCAAAGCTAAGCGGAAGGATGCTATAGCGAGTTCGGCTATACGGCTCAGAGTTGAAACAAGACTCATCGCAAAAGTCAGGGAAATGTGAATGCATGGGAAATGGCAAAGGCTCGCGATGGGATTCAGGCAAAAGCTTGAAAAGGAGAGGAGGCTGGATTAGGATGGCGATCATCGGAGCTGACCCAGAAGCGACACTGGCGTGCCAAGAAGTGCCAAGATACAGCGGGGCGCCACCAAAGCTTGGACGCTGCCTTGTTTTTGCTGCAGGAACAACTCGCCCGGCGTCATTGCATCCAAATTCAGGCCTGTTGGGCTACGAATCCCAGAGCCAGCAATGGTTTCCGGGTGTCATGGCACTTAGTACCTGGCGAGCTATTGCCATGATGACATTGCACGACTGGGGACTATAAGAGCCGCAGCTGCCATGCGGAGAGTCGTCCAGTCTTCACGTCCTGCCGTTTACCAGCCTCTAGTCTCGCGAAGATGATGCGCTCACTCGTTTTGTCCCTTCCCTTCGCTTACACCTCTCTAGGCTACTCGTTCAAGCCTCTAGAGCATCTCGCTGGTATCGCACCGTACTTTGAGCCCGAGGATCCTCCGCTTGACCCTGCTCCTCCTCGCGGATGCAATGTCACACGCGCAGCCTACCTCGTTCGCCATGCAGCCATCTACGCGAACGACTTTGATTACGAAGAGTACATCGAGCCATTCACGGACAAGCTGAAGAACACCACCGTAGATTGGAGCAAAGCCGGGCCTCTGTCGTTTTTGGCTAACTGGACAACACCCATCGAAGATGAAGATCTCGAGGAGTTGACCAAAGTTGGAGAGATGGAGGCCTTTGCGCTTGGCTCCCAGGTGCGCGTGAGGTATCCTAGCTTCGAGGCGCCCAAGAAGGTGTGGACTTCGACCGCCGAGAGGACGACGAAATCTGCAAAGTCATTCGTTCAAGGTCTGAACAATAGCACGGAGGTCGATTCGATTTACGAGGGCGAAGCAGAAGGCGCCGATTCGTTGACGCCCTACAAGGGGTGCCCGAAGTATAGCTCCTCGGCTGGCAGCGATCAGTCTTCGGTATGTTGTTCAGTCAAGAGCCGCCCTGTATCAAGTGCTGACAATGTCAGACGTTCAAAGACATCTACACCAAGCCGATTGTCGATCGCTTTCACGATCTCGCACCCGAGTTCAACTTCACTGCCAATGACATTGTTGGCATGCAAGAGCTTTGCGGCTATGAGACGGTCATCCGTGGCTCCTCCCCCTTCTGCTCCTTGAAGGTCTTCTCGCCGAACGACTGGTTGAACTTTGAATACACGAACGATATTCAATATCACTACAACACTGGATACGGAAACCCAATCTCGGGTGTCCTTGGGTTCCCGTGGGTGAACGCTACCGCAGGAACACTTCTTGCAGATGATGTTGAGCAGGACCTGTACGTCTCGTTTACGCATCGTGAACTTCCGCCGACCGTACTCGTGGCTATGGGGCTTTTCAACAACTCGGCATATACTGGGGCGAACGACCCGAACGCGACGATGCCGCTTACTGTTCAGAATTATAATCGCGCCTGGCAGTCATCTCGCATCATTCCTTTCCTCACCAACATCGCGGTCGAGAAGCTGGCTTGTGACAGCTACGGATACGATGCAGGAGACTACTTCAGGGTTCTTGTCAATCAGAGCCCTCAGCATGTTCCCGACTGCTCGGACGGACCAGGAGAGAGCTGCTCGAAAGAGAGCTTTCAGAAGTACGTTCAAGACAGGGCAGAGTTGTTTGGTGGATATACTGAAAAGTGTCAACCGGATTTCTCAAACTCAACAGATGTTCTGACCATCTATGGTAATGTGTAACGAATGCCATGGGAATATTTGGTATACGATTTTTTATTCAGCATAGCGTTGGTTGGTCATCATGTACTATAGCTCACCGAGTGATCGAATCCGTAATTGGGCGGCGCTCTTGATCGAAAACATGGAGTTATTCTGATTGCAGTCATTCCGTCCCTTGTTCAACCATGCGAGCCGCCGTTCGTCATTCCGACAAATCCGAGGCCACGCATTAATTAATCGGCCGATCGTTTCCCATGGTTCCACACCACCCAAACCGCGCAATCGCTGTACGCGACAGACCTTTTTTTCCCCTCACCACACACTCGCGTTGTGCTATTCCGTGTTATGCTCTTTGAAACTTTCACTGTAGTTCCTATCATTCTGGACGATCCTGACGGCGTAGCCCCATAAGTTCGCGCCCGAGCCATTCTCGCAGAGCTTGGGTAACACAACTCACAATGGCCTCACTCGCTTTGGCGCTTAGACGCCCACATCTCCTTTTCCGCAAAACAACATCCAGCAAACCGGAGCAAAAGGACGTTGTAGATCAGGATTCGAGTTTGATAGAAACGCGCCTATGCACATACGAAGAGCTACCAGAATGGTATCAGGACAACGCCTACGTCCGGACAAGCTATCGCCCCGTTTCCAACAGCTACAACAAATGCATTCACAGCCTCAGCTACCTGCATAACGAGACCCTGAATATCTACACCCATCTCATTCCCGCGCTAGCACTTGCCTTTGCGCTGCCAACACTGCAGCTCCACATATCCTGGATATACGCGACCGCGCCCTGGATGGATCGATTCATGCTTACTCTGACGCCCATGGCGACTCTTCTGACGCTTTCCCTCTCGTCGACCTACCATACGTTGATGAACCACTCGTCGTGCGTCTCAGCAAGCTGCCTGCTGATGGATTATACCGGCATCCTGACTTTGATCCTGGCATCCTTTATCTCGGGTATATATGTCGGCTTCTACGACTCGCACTTCCATCAACGTCTCTACTGGACCATGATACTTACACTCATCTCCACATCCTGTCTCTTCGTCCTGCATCCTCGACTCCAAGGCCCTGTTTATCGTGCACATCGGACGACAGCGTTTATCCTCACTGCGCTTTCGGGGTTTGCGCCTGTCATACATGGATGCATACATTATGGCTTTGGCGAAGCCTTCTGGCGCAAAGGCGTCATGTGGTGGCTTGTGGAAGGCTTATGGTATGGCGTTGGTGCGTACTTTTTCGCGACTCGGGTGCCGGAGAGTTTGCCCTGGGCAAAGAGCAAATTCGATGTGCTGGGGAGCAGTCATCAGATCTTTCACATCTGTGTGCTCTTGGGCGCGGCTTGTCATTGTTGGGGAGTGTGGTGGGCTTGGAGGTGTGCTGTTTAGGGACAGAGCTCGAGGGAAGGTGGTTGAGGCGTGATGGTAGAAGCCGTTCCTAATATGTGAAGAGATGCTCTGTTCAAGCTATGTCTGGTCGTTATCAATGTAATACCTCCCGAAGCAGAGCTAATATCGCAAAGCCGAGTTCGATGAAATCTCTTGCCGAGATAGTAAAATGCAGTGAGTGACTTTTTGGCCAGAGATCGATCGCTCGACACCCGGTAGTGATGAGATGTCTGGAGGAGGCCCACCTGATGAATTGACTTACATCTCGTGCTTTTTCGGAGATACTCAGTCTGAGAATCACCTGCAATCGTTCAGTGCAAGACCTGGGTTGCAGGTATGCTTAGATGTATCACTCGAAGATACCTTCTCGAATCTATCTGGCTTCTAGTACTCCAGTCCTTCATCAGGGTCATGCAACTTGCTTCAATGTAGCTTATTGTATGCTATTTGTTGTCTGTGCCGATATACGTATCCCAATTGCTGTACTGTCTAGCTCAAGCATGTTACTTCCCGGCGAACATGATTCATTGAGGCATATAAAGACTCCTGTTGCTAGACGATGTTATTCGCCTTTGTTTTCAGACGTACAGAGTTGATGAGTCCACCAGTTGGACAAGCAAAGTCTGCGTTTTGTTATATATGACCTATGTTTGGTGGTGAGTAGTGTATGACCAAAATGAGGCTGAATACTTCCTAACCGCTTTGTACGACCAAAGTACCTGTTCTATACAACTATTACATCGTGCAGAACGTCCTCCTATACCTGGAAAGGCGTTTGGAAAGGTTGTAGGCCAAAAATTTGGCAATAAGGGGGTAACCTTCACTGACAAAAAAATGTTGACATACGACAGTAGGGATTCGCTGCTGGTCACCCACGCAACTACTAGTCTACCGATAACCAGCTTAAGTACCGCTGAGCGAACGGGAAGCGCTGAACATGGTTTCAATGGTCGTATGTGAAAGATACGACTTTTGCCAAAATATATATAAAAAAGCCTCAAATTACCAGTTGGCCTCAAAATTTCGTTGCCAGACGAACCTCTGCATCCTCCTCCATCAGCTAGCATTCGAAAACTGGGTCCCAATTAATAATCTGGTGGCTTTTGTGGGCCTGTCAGACCGTCACTCGCTAAAATGGCCAAGTTCGCACGCCCTAGAAAAAGTCTCCGAGAACCGCGCTGCAGCCTCGCCCTCGCATCGTCCAGCAGCCCTCTGAAGAAGTATCCCACTCCACATCGAATTGAGAGCGTCGTCATCGAGTTTGGCTTCGTTGAAGGAGACACCTCCACATTTTGCCAAGCCTGTCACTTCCGGTTCAGGGCTAGCGCCAATCATATTTCGACGACGGTCCATGGATACACAATATTGCGAACCATCCACCACCCATCCTACTCATGTCGCAGAACCTAAATATCGAGTCTGATCCGCAATTCTGGGTGTTCTAGCCTAGATGTACCTAGTCTGTAGGCATCCGGAGCATTCGACAATGATCATCAGTAGCTTGCACAACCCAACGGATCTTAGGCAGCAGAAAGGTTGTGTGGTATCATCGTATTTCGCTTTTTGCGAGAGCAAATTGAACATTGCAGAGGCATCCTAACTTCAGCAAGGGACATCGGGCGTATGAATGCAGGTACTTCTCTCGCAATAGTCGAAATTTCTTCAACTCACAAGAAATTGTACAGATTGCTGACAAGAAAGTAGTTGCGCAAACGAAGCCTCCCACCTGATGATGACTGTTCCCTCCGCTCGAATAGCTCGCTTTCAGGGGGTGTGGAGTCGGCTCGAACATAGTCTCAATGATTCCACATGAGCTAGACCGCTGGCTCGATCAGGTGGAGCATTCATCTCCGTTATCCACTACGGTGGTCTCTATATCCTATCTCTACTCAACAACTGCTGCGAAAAGTTGTAGAGAACTCTATCTTGGCCAATTTGTAAACCGCCAATACGGATCGCCAATATCGCGATAGTCTATGCCCGGAGCGTGCGAAAGCAAACATCACCAGACGAAGTCATAGCTGAAGAGCTCATACTTGCAAACAAAACCATGGTCCGGAGGGGGAGATCGAAGCTCTCAGAGTATAGAATATCTCTCCATACACGGAAAAGCCACCGATTGCGAGGAGGACACAATGGGACGCCCTTGGCTGAGTGCAATCATTGGAATATTTTTTGGCTCCAGTGCTTCTACCAAGCACCCGAAACTGTGAGGTTTGTTCTGGAAAGTTAGATGATGACGTATATTCAATGTGCCCAGGCTGTCTCGCTCACCGGTGCGCCAAGAAACTGAGGTTATCCAGCCTTGCAGGAAGGCTGAAGACGATGTCGCTGAACACTGTAGACGGCGACAAAACACTCAAGTCCTTCAAGAATCCTCTCAACACTTACTCTCTCTACATCTGCCACGGCTGGCTGACTGTCGCCACCTTTCGCTTAGGTCAATGGACACCAACGTGCTCAATAAGCGCGTGGTGGGCTATCCGAAACTTGCAGCCCACATAAGCCTACAGCCTGAAACAGCCATTTTCCGAGCCTTTAGCGAGCTAAACGCAAAGAACCTTCTCTATCTTCAGGCCGAGATAGCGTTTCTTGAGCAAGAGCTGCGTCGATGCGAGCTTCAAGACTCGAAGGATACCTGTCCAACAAGGAACAAATCGAAGTACGCTGTATCTTGGTACTGGTTGACTGAGTCCAAGTACGACGGAGACACGAAACAGTTAGACCTAGTGTTGCGAATAAGGGGGTTGCTGAGAGAGTACAGTGAGCTTCAATCGTAGTCAGCGGATTGTAGACATGTTTGTTGACAATATCTACAGACGAGGCACTCATACAGCAATCGACAATCTTGAACCTACCCGAGCCTGAGAAGTGGGATCTGACATCCATTCAAAATTTTCTCGCCTCGCCACAGATGTTGCGAAACGGCGGAGTCGCATTCCTAGGTGACGATCACGCTACTTGGGGATCAGCCTTGCATCGCGACTCTTACGAACAAGACCTGCTTATACTTAAACCTCGGCCAAAAGCAGACCCGTTCTCATACTTTCTCAGCAGAAGCGTACTAAACATATTATCTTTTTGCTGCGGAAAATGGCACTCAGAGCCCTCACGACATGCGAAGAGAACATTCAGCATCAAAGATACGACAGTCCTCAAAACAACGCGTTGGATATCGAGCATTCTGGCATCTTTCATTCCACTAGTGTCGATTGTTCTTCTCTATCGGGTTCAGTCGATGACTACACGATTCGTCATCATTGGGGTATTCAATGCATTGGCAACTGTATGCGTCAGTACACTTACAGATGCAAATAGATCAGATGTATTTGCCATCACCTCTGCGTAAGTGTCTACCTAGTTTGCCATCGCGGTACCTCCTAATCGGGTTTAGCTTCTCTGCAGTGCAGGTGGTTTTTGTTGGAACAGCCAACAACTGCACATATTGTTAGTGCTTTAGTGTTGGCAAAGTAAGAGAATCGTACGCACAATCGTTTAATCCGAAGGAGCTGGTATTTCGTGTGGAATATCCAACCAGCTGTCAATATAATACGTCTCGGTGGCCTCTGCTACTTAAACTTTGTCTAGTAATACTGGCGCCTTCGTACTAAGTGTAGGAGCATGATTTGCATTAGATGAGAGCTATGGTACATTGATATAGGTATGTGGAAAACTCTTGCAACTGATCACGAACATGAGAATATCCTCTGTATATGACACTAGCAAGAGGGTAGATCATTGAGACGATCCGGTAGACTGGGCAGCCTCTCGAACCTGCAGATCATTAACAGCGATTTCTCGATTCCAGAAAAGACCAGCTTACCTTCCGTTCCTGGTGCTGTCGGATTTGCTGGGCGTCCTTCTCGCGCTCTTCCGCCTGCTTCTGTAAGGCTTGCTGGGCTGCCTCCTCTATGAGCGTCGTTAGACATACTTAGTCCGAGTAACTGTAATAAGCGCAAGCACTCACTGTCCACTTTCGAGTGACAACGTCGATGCGTAGCGGTCGCAGCTAACTTTCGTTTGACTTCGAGCAGCCGGTGTGTAACGATGGTGTCTCTTCCAAAGATGACATCAAATCCGTCGTCATAGCGTCCCGATACTTCCCACACGCCATTATAATGCCTGGGTTCCGATGAGAAGCGCGATGTCGGAGAATTCTTGCTACAAGTCCACCGACCATGTATCTTCCCAACACTGACAAATTGACCTCCTCCAAGCCCGTTCAACAATACCCTCCCATTTTCCGATGAGAATGTCAGTCCGAGACTCTCGGCAAGCGTACGACTCATCAGTGTTGTCGGACTACCTGTATCAAACAGCGCCAACGCGGTGCGGCGAACGGGACTTCCATTATATACCACTTCGACAACGACACTTCGAAGGAACGAGTCATCTGTGGAACCATGATGGAGTTGAAGTATCCTGAGAAGAAGACGTTTGGAGAACCTCTTCAAAAGCAGACGTAGCAATGACGATTTCTGGGCTGTGTCGACGGCTCCAGGTACCGCAGGCTTGGAGGTCATGATGTTATGTGCAATGGTGGACTGACCTAAGAGGCGGTCAGGGCAAGTCGTGCTAGAGACGTCAAGCCGGTATGCGGACTAGCACCCGTCATATGTCAGTAATCTCGACGGACAATACAGTAAAGGAAAGGAACCTCACACTCTGTTGTTGACAAAGAGGAGTTGTGGGAGGTGTGCTGCGGTGTACGAGTCGACTTTGTCAAGTCTGATATGTTCGATGCCACAAAACGCTCCTCGAAATGTTGTAGACTTGCAAGCGAAGGAGTCTGCCTCTAATCAACACATATGAGTCTGGCCAGCGTAGGGAAATAATATCGATGATTTACGTATGTTGTGGTTCTCGATAGGTAGAGAAATTGCTGGTTAAATAGTGAGTTGCGAGGAAGCGGGTACTACTACGAAAGTCAAGACACACGTTGTGTCCATGGACATCTTTCTGGCCCCAAGCAGGCGCTTGGTGTCACCGTTTCAACTGTAGGCCTGCCGCTAGCCACCGGCTGGGCCATGCGCGGGCCAGGATGACAACCGCTTCCGAGGCCCAGGACGACAACCGCTTCTAGGGTCCAGGATGGCGACCGCTTCCAGGGCCCACCACGACAATCGCTTCCAGGGCCCAGGATGGCGACCACTTCCAGTGATAGGGATGGCGCCCATGCAGCGACAGCCCCATAGTCAGCGACCGCATCCAGGGTTAGGATAGTGCTCATAGCCAGCGACCGCATCCATGGTCAGGACGGCGCCTATAGCTAGCGACCGCCGCAGGCTAGCAACCGCATCTAGAGTCAGGGAGTTCATCAAGAGTATTCGAGAGGCCACTTGATGCGTACGAGTGTGCGTAGGAGGATGTCCGCGTGCCTCTTCGTCGAGGATCCACTGGATAAGGAATTTTCTTTGCAGTGGGCGCAATCGCTGCTAGTGTTAATAAGATTCAACGCGTGAAGTTGTACTGTGTATGTGACGCTATAGAGTCTCTCGAGGGATATCTTACGCCGTAGCTGTAGCCCGTATAGACTTGTAAGCGCCGGCATCAGATCAGCGACAGCTGATTGTGTTATACTGTCTCTGTTAGTCTTGTTGACGCATTGTTGTTGTTGAAATCGATAAATATTAGAATAGAGTGTAAGACTGGCGGGGTGGCTCACTTCTAGAGTGCTTAGCTTAATATCGCAGGAAGGCACACTTTGAAACCGTGCTACTAAACGTCTCTCTGGTCTGCCATCTAAGAGACTTTGGTGACACTTTGGTGACTACTGGTGCTAATGGCCCTCTCGACGAACCTGTATTACTTCACAAGATATACGATAGCTCTAATAATACACGTTGAGTTGAAGCCATTGTTTGGTCTTGATATTCATGTAGAGACACGTTTTTTGGCCGATACAAGTTTACACTGCGCCAAACATATCAGAGTCTAAGCCAGATTAGGTGTGTGGTGATGGAATCGCTCTAGTTCTCTATCGATCTGCATTGAGAGTGTCATGCACCACAACAATCAAAAAGTCGCTCGGTTAGCAAGGGAGAAAGCAGATATGACGTCCTCCTTGGTCCAAAAAAAGAAAACAAAAAGCGAAGTGTCGCGGAGGTTGCTAGTCTTGTTTTGGGTTGAGTGGCAAGGGCCCATCTCCCCTGAGTGTAATACACAGCTGTATTAGATTATGTAGAAGCGAAGGGGTACAGAGGCATGATCAGGCCATATAGTCTCCGTGATGCGGAAGATTAAACAGTACACAAGTGCGGAGAGAGCAGGGTTTTGCGAAGAGCTTCAGATTGTTGAGTCTCTGATTTTGGGCGTAACCAGATATGCGCCATCATGTAGACACTAGCAAATCCGAAATACGACTAACAACAATTCTACCCCTCTTTCTCAGACCCAGCCTGACTAGTCGCATATAGCCTGATCTCTGGTTTACTAGATGCGGCCTCATAAGGCTGTAAAAAGTAACCAGCAGCAGGCGCTTATTGGGTAAGACTGATTACGGATCTACCTCCTTTCTGCAGTCGCCGGACTTG
This sequence comes from Lophiostoma macrostomum CBS 122681, assembly GCA_010405375.1. Classification (NCBI taxonomy): domain Eukaryota; kingdom Fungi; phylum Ascomycota; class Dothideomycetes; order Pleosporales; family Lophiostomataceae; genus Lophiostoma; species Lophiostoma macrostomum. The sequence goes on along the minus strand of MU004349.1, from coordinate 136,198 downwards.
GGATAGCTCTAGATAGCAGAAGCCTTATAACCCCCAGATAGGATTAATAGAATAACATAGATTCTCCCCTCGCTTTTACATCGAGCTGATCGCAACATATCTCATGATCCCCTATACATTTCTGTACACATTCATTCTCGTGCATCTCATCGTATCTTATCCTACAATGTCTATTGCCGGAAGTCTAACTAACCGACGGTCTTTCGTCTGCGGCCCTAACGGCCGCATCAAGATTCCCGTCACCTGCCGCGGCGCTGGAATGTACACTCTGAAGCTGAATCACCCTATATCTGCACCCACGAATATCGTTGCTTATCGAGGTGGTACGGAAAGATATATAAGTGGTACTCAAGGACAGTACGATTCCTACCCTTCTTTCATCAAAGTGTACATGCTAATGAGTACATTTCGGATGAGTAGACCGTATACTAATTGCTTCGCCTGGGTTGTACCAAATTCCACGTGGACAGGCGCGCAGTTCAATATTGAGATGACAGCCGGGATGCCTGGTGCTAGTGTAGTGGTGGAGTTATGGACTGCAGCTCCAGGGACAACTATGCCACCTGCATATGGGAGTAGTGGCAGTTGTGTTGTCATGTGAAGCTAGTGTATGATGCTGGTATCAGATATAATAGTGTTCCGGTGGAATGAATGGCTGCAATTTGCTACAACCTCTGAGGCGGACGGTGGTTGTGCCAGGGCTAGCTAACGCCTGATGACGTTCGTTCGAGGCAACTAAATTTGGGAATTGCTTATCAGCAGGCCCGAGAACCGCATTTCCATCTCTCACCATTTGGAGGTCTATCGTCCAATGAAATTATCGTCTAGTGAGCAAGCATTGCTGCAGATAAATCACCTTGAATATGATGCATCTCCTTCAGCCTGGTCCGATGCGGCGCGTCCATGAAACATGTCGTTGCCAACCGGGAGCTTCGATAATTCCTATTATTAATATGGACTAGCTATGGAAAGCTTGTTAGTTCCTTTTCCACCAAAAACTCAAGTCATGCTATTTTTACAAAGAGACCCGCTCGCAACAAAGTCGTTACTGGAGACTTAGAAAGAGTGAGATGGACGTTGGAAGTACGCAATATGATCAGTTGATGATAGCGAAGTTCAGGTGTCGCGATGCCAAATTGGTTGGAAAGCGTGCTCTCCCCGTAAGCAGGCGGGTAGCCTTGTTAGAGGTCGGTTTTCATCCAATGAATAGCGGGATAGTGTTATATGCTCATACATGATGGACCTACTTCGTAGGGCACAGTTGGATTAAGCACGTCGCAGAACCTGGATGCTACCAAGCTGCAGACGGAAGTAAAACAACTACCACAACAGACCTCTCACCCTTGGAATGGACTGCATGCAAACTTGAAGTGTCCATACCTACAAGATCTTGTGAATAATGGCTCCGCCAAAATGTTTCCTGATTCCTAGCGAAGCCGCGGATTGATCAGATATCCTATCACTTTTCTGATCGACTGACAACCTCATTCAGACCTGCTCTCATGTTGTAAAACTTTGGTTCAATTGCTACACTCTGCGAATTCCTAGGAGAGAGGGATGGCGTCCCGGATAACAATGTTACGCCTAAACCTAAGGCGTTGATCGTTCATAGTATCGGAAGATACCCTGTAGGTACCTGGGTCTTGAGTGTTTTCTCAGAAGAGGAGCTAATATTTTGGGCTCTCGTACTGCTGCTTAGGCTGGTGCGAGTGAAGAGGTTTCGGCGACGAGAAAGCTATGTTTGGACTTGTCTGGAACATTGGAAGGCTGCAGGACCTACCTGGTGTTAACGCATCGTGGATAGCGGTTGCGTTACGCAGGTGGCTTCGATTGGCGAGTTGCGTGCTTTCCCCTCATCGTGACGAGAGGTACGCGCAAAAAGCAATTCCTCATCCCGAGGCTTGCCTGTCTCTCCATTATGCGCAGCTTGCCGCCCTCAACAATTGCAATTCCCATCCTCTCATCACATTTCACTGTTATCCACTCCTCATTGACCCGCAATGGCTTCAGGCCTATTCTCCTCCTTCCTGGCCGCCATCCAAGCTTCCCTTTCCGTCCTCCTCGTTATATCCTACGGCGGGCTTGCTGCGAGATGGGGACTACTCGACAACAAGAATGGCAAGGCATTGTCGAAGATTTGCGTGAAGATGTTTCTGCCATTGCTTTTGCTCGTCAAGATTGGATCTGAACTCCACGCCGGCTCCGCACATCGTTATCTCATTATCCTTCTCTGGGCTTTTATATGCCACATCATCTCGTTTCTGATTGGGATTGCTGCGCATTTGGTATTTGGTATGCCGGATTGGATCACAGCTGCTATAATGTTTAACAACACGACGAGCTATCCGTTGTTGCTGATCCAAAGTTTGGATGAGACGGGCATACTCAAGAGTTTGATTGTTACGGATGAGAGCACGCGGCAAGCGATTGAGCGCGCAAAGAGCTACTTCTTGGTGTTCGCGACGGTGTCGAGCTGTTTGACTTTTGCGGTCGGTCCGAGGCTGATTGATACCGAACATGCGCCTGAGCCCGATGACCACAAGAGCGTGATTTCTACATCGACGGAAGAGGGTGAGGCAACAGACGATGAGACCGACAATGAGGACGTGGAGAATGGAACTGCTGGGAACGGCGCTGCTGAGAACGGAACTGGGGAGGTGGACGAACGATCACGACTCCTACTTCCAAGGCAGTCCTCGAGGACAGGCAGGAATCGCCATGCTTCAGTTGTGTCGATTACGTTCTTCCCTTCTAAGCCAAAGTTCACGACGACGCCGCGCCGACCGTTCTATATCCCTCGACCGCACTGGAAGGATCTGAGTCCGAGGACGCAGTGGTGGTTGCTATTTCTGTTTGATTTCTTGAATGCGCCGCTGCTTGGTGCAGTGCTTGGTGCTATCATCGGATTGACGACGCCGCTGCATAGGGCTTTCTTCAACGACACGTATGAGGGTGGTATCTTTACAGCGTGGCTGACCGAGAGCTGGAAGAATGTTGGTGGCCTATTCGTGCCATTGCCGTTAATCGTGGCAGGTATCTCGCTGTACACGTCGTACAAGGAGGCGAAACAAGCAGACTCGGAGTCATCTGAGAGCCTGCCGTGGCTGACGACTGCGTTCATCCTGGTCGTGAGGTTTGTCATCTGGCCTGCTTTCAGCATCAGCGTCATTTACGCCATTGTCAAGAGCGAGAAGAGGGGCGGACTGTTGGGCGATGATCCTATGTTGTGGTTTACGATGATGTTGATGCCAACGGGGCCACCAGCAATGAAGCTAATCACCATGGTGCAAGTGTCCGACGCTGGGATCGAGGACGAAAGAAAAATCGCGAAGATTCTGACTGTGAGTTATATCATCAGTCCGCTCCTGGCATTTACGGTTGTAGGAGCATTGAAGGCGAGTCAGGCGGCCATTTGAGAGTGGAAAATGTAACAATAGATTATTGTAAATAAACCACGTACCCTGTACCTCAAGTATATAGAAATCCCTCGAGTATATCGGTCCATCTTGCGAGCTCGGACCTCGACCACGTACATTCTACATCAACACACACTGCGTTCCGTCGCTCTTCGCGCCCTTTGCCGTCGTAGTCCTTGCGGCTCTCCGGGCCACATCTTCTAGTACCTCTTTGCAGAGCTCTCCGGTCAACGCGCTGCACTCGGCATACATGTCACTCAACAACTCTTGCGCAACGCCCAAGCCCTCCTGAGGCATGACACACGGACCTCTTCCACCATTCTTCTTTTCTTCCGCTGTCCACTCCTTCCGCAGATCCCGCTTCAGCCCCAGTACCAGCACCGGCAGTGCCTCATCGTAGTTGAAGTGCGCGTTTACCAGCTCTCTCCATCGTGTGCGAATGGAGTAAAGTGTCTCTCGACGAGATACATCATAGCACAGTATTATGAAGTCCGGACGAAGGAGCGTGTAGTTCGTAGGGGAGGCAGTGTCGTAGAAGTTCAGGGCGTATGGGCGGCGGTAGAGGGTTATGTTGAAGGCGAACGGTTGGTCCATATCACGAAGTTTCGGCAGCTCGTACGGTGGCAGTGAGTCATCCTGTAAGGACACACCGAGTGACAGGCGTCTAGCATAAGTGAGCAATTGACTACGGCTTTGATCTCTGCTCAGAGGGTGTAGGGATCGCTGGATACGTACGATAAGAAAGTCGACTTACCGACTTCATCATCACCGAGCAGGAGTACCGTGACTTCTGGCGGAGGCCCGAGGGAATCCATGGTAAGTAATGCTCTGGAGCGCAAGCAATGCGCGAGCGGGAAGCCTCATAGCGGCTCCATGATTGCTTTTGTGGTGATGAAAGGTGACCCAAGGATCGAGCCGGAGATAGCCGGAAAGCGAGATCAGGCTGTGGATAAGATAAGATAAGATCTTGCTTGATCATCCTCCCCTCCGAGAGTCCATCATGGCCCAATGTTTGTTCATCCACACTCATGGTCCGTGTGACTGGTCTCGAGAATTGTTGTTTCCTCCGCTGGATTCGATACGACGTCATCCGACCTGATCGAGTACCTCGAGCCAAGAATGAGCGTGTGACCTGAGGTCCTGAGCAAACCATATATGAGATGAGTATATAAGTAAGTAGATGATACTCTCTTGCTTTTACAAGGCACGCATTCACGCATGTAGGTCTGCGATTTCACGGACTCAAATCTGAAATAAAATTGCAGTCAATCCTAGGTACCAGCCATTGGAAACGTCCGTGCACTTCATCATGGCTCCTGGGTCATGCCTTGGGCGAACAAGCCATTCACATAGAAAATCCTCCCTATATATACTCGTACTTCGATTTACCCGACCCGAGCGCGACAATCTCCATTTGCTACCTACCCTATACTACACTTTTTTCGAGCCTCTAAAACCAACTAAGCCGTCCAAATGGCCTCAATTCTCAACTACGAAGATAGCTGTAGCATGGTCTTGCGGGCTCTGGGTCTCGGCAACCAGGGGCAAGTACAGTTCTCCATCAAATCGGTTCACTGCTAATCCCATTGTAGAGAAGAGGACCTCGTTTTCGTATCCGTCGACACCGAATTCGGCAAATACTTACCCAAAGACCATTCCTGCTACTACAAGATCCTAGAGTTCGGGCTCTGCACTCTCGACACGCGTGACATCCGTGGTCTCGAGCCGGGCCTCAATGGTGCCAACTGGTTGAAGCATATCCGGACGAAGCACTACCGCATGAGTGATACCATCGGTATTCAATCAGACGCAAAGGATGTCCGTGGAGTACCGCTCTGCGTTCCAGAGCACTTTGAGTTCGGCGAGAGCACTGTGGTTGACCGCGACGATATCGCCGCAGCCGTGACCGATGACTGCCGCATTCCGGACCCTCCATCGTCCAGCGTCGAAAAGCATGATGAGAGTGTCTCGACAAAGTTTCGGAAGATCGTCCTCGTTGCACAGGGCTGGCACGCGACTGATTCCGTGTGGTGGAAAGACCAAATGAATCTCGACATTGACGAAATCGGCACGATCGAAGCGGTCATTGACACACAGACCGTCTTTGGCAACGAGCAACCTACGAAACCCGGTCTTGTGAAGATCATGAAAGGGTTCAACATTGAGCGTCTCTATATGCACAACGGGGCCAATGACGCTGTGTATACGCTAGCTTGTCTTGTTCTCGGTATTCTGTGGAGCCATGCGTGGAAGGAAACCCAAAAGCGGGATTGGAGTTTTATGAATGCCTCGTTCCCACTGATGCAGATCAACGGCGAACAGGCTATTCAGGTTTTGGCGGGAAATAGCAGCCTGAAGCAGGTGCCAAGCCCGTCAATCGTTTGGAGCGAGGCGATCGAGGCTGTGGAAGAGCGCATCAGCGAGGGCGTAGTACTAAGGCTAAGAGGTGCGGACTAAGACAGCATGATATCTGCCGATGTCAGCATCAATGAGCATCATAGGTTTTCGTTATGGTATCCGAGACGAGTGTCAGAGGATGCTTGACGAATATCTGAAGGTGGCACAGCACTATAATGCGAATGCACGATGATGGAGGCATACTTTCAGGAAATTTCGATATCTAAACGAAGCGGCAGGGAACATATGGATGAAACTCCAATTTGATGACCTTCGCACGTAAGTCCTTGTACATATAGCATCACAGATATCTCCACCTGCGTAAATCGCCGTCTCTTTCGTCCCCCGACACCAGACTTCACTTTCGCCGTCTCGCGCGATCTTCCACTCTGGCGAGACATGTGACTGTATATTTTCACTCATCTCCATGGACTGAACGGAGCAGAATTGCATGCATACACATGTGACCGAGGGCTATGCGGCGGATTCCTTCGAGATCTAAATGGAACTCAATGAGGAACGAACGGTAGTACACAAACGCGCTTCGTCCGATTGGAGTTCTGGTGTTTACGGCGACAAAGGAAGGACTACTGTGGTTGCAACGGTAAGTAGTCTACTGTGGAGTCAGCGTTTGAGAAGCGTTTTAAACAGCTTTAGAGATACGGAATACAAGCTAATTGGCCCTTACACGTTCCATACAGTATCAGAACCCCTGCGAAACAGTATCCACAGTAGACTACTTACCGTTGCAACCACAGTAGGTGTTTATGCAAGCGTAGCGTAACCGATAGGATGGGTCTAACCGTGGCGATGTGATGACCTTGATCTGTCGCTGTCGCGTGTGACGGAGTTCTGAAGCGGGTACTTTCAGCCAATTACTGTTCACGGGCGGCTACGATGCCAAGAAATGAATCCGTGGCTCCATGCGATTCTGATTGGCCAGCTCAAAAAGTGGTGCATTTGGGTTAAAAGACACCCTGCGGGCACAGGAACGTCTCCGAATTATAGATTTTCTCTTGTTGTTCTCTGGCTTGAAAGCGCTTACGTGCAACAGGTGATGAGATGGCGGCCTGGTCTCGTTGCGTAGTTGTAGCCATCCCAGCGGATGCGATCTGACGCGCTGTGTTCCAGGGTTGTCGGCCTCTGGGTTTCATCGCACCCTTTCGGTGTCTCCACGTTCATGCCTCATCTTGTTCCCCCAATAGTGTTTGGTGACGTTCTGATGGTGTTCAGCCAAAGCGAGATGGAGTTCCGAAAGCAAGCGCCGGGGACGATGCTGAAATGCGACGTTACAAAGCGTTGCACAAGCCTTTACGGACAACAGTGTTGAAGCATAAAGTGTTCACTTTTCGCACCTTATCCGCGTGGGATTACGGTTCAGTTGCGCTCTTCCAGATCTTTTCTTGCGACCCGCACCGACCTTCAATATTCTTGTACATCATCGGTAACCAGTTCACCAATCAGCAAAGCTCACTTCACCATGCATATGCACATCCTCATTGCTATCGCGTCGCTCGCAGTCTCAGTCCTTACGGCGCCTGTCTCTCTTGCTTCCCTCAATGCTGTAGCCGAGGATAAAGCTCTGGTAAGCGCGGAATCGATTACGTAGCTGTGATAGTCGACTAAACGTCGCAACAGGTTGCACGACAGGACTTCTCCAGTATCGCCCAAGGCCAGGATGATCTCGAAGGCGATGCTTTGATTAATCCGAGACAGGGCGATCTCGATGGTGACGACAGTGACCATTTCCCTGCGGTAGGGAAGCGAGACGATGATGCTGATTTCTTTGGGATTCCAAGCAATGACCAGCTTGGTGACCTGGGAACTCCCATCATATCGAAGCGGGACGATGCTGATTTCTTCGGGATCCCGGGAGATGATCAGATCGATGATCTAGGAACTCCGATTATTACCAAACGAGATGATGACTCCGATTTTTTTGGCATACCTGGCGACGATCAGATCGATGGTTTAGGAACTCCAATCATCAACAAACGAGATGATGACTCCGATTTCTTTGGCGTGCCTGGCGACGATCAGATCGACGGCTTGGGGACTCCAATCATATCAAAATAAGCAGCCAAGGACTTATCGTGATAAGAATCGTTGGCGTGCTTGGACTACCCAAAGAACCTCTCAAGTAGGCGATAAAAAGGGTGTAAACGCAGTATCGATGGCATTTGTTGAAGTATCGCAAAGCGAACAGACGAGGATCCCAATGATTCCAGGGTTTCCCAATACAGCGGGCGTGCCCTCAGCCGCCTGGAGGATACAGTCACGTTTCCCTGAATATGATCTCTAGTCGTATCTCGAAATGTATATTTGAATATCACAGCACTAGGTCATGATCGTGAGATTGTATTCCTAGTCGAGTCGCGACGTTAATGGGCGTACATTTTGATATGCGCAGGCCTTCATATCCAGCCTGGCGGAGGCTGATTTTGCGGAAGATCATTCGTTCTAGACACGGGGGGTACAGGCGTGAATAAGTTCCCAGATACTCTCCACCCGGTTCGGGGAAGCAATTTTACTCTCAATTCCTTTGCCTTCGCTCGTGGGGTCGTGGATGACCTGGAGGAGGTCATTTTTTTCCGCATGTCGTCAGGAAGACCGTAGACAAGAGTCGCAATTGCTGAGGTCTTTCGGACTCCTACGTGTTCCAGTTCCTTTGAACTTTTGAATATCGTCATTACTAGGAAGATAAAAGTGGCCACTAGAAGACCAAACGGCAGTGTAAGCCATTCCCAGCGAACGGACACGAAGGTTTCCTTACTGAAAGCCTTGCCTTCAACCATCTCTTTGCTCGAGGATGATCGGATCGCATTCGTGAGTGCATTCGCCAAACCTGCCACATGACTAGTAACGTTGTTCGGTGGCATCCATGGATTGAAGCTGGGCGTACGAAGGATTGGAAGACTATTGATGAACTTAAATCTCCATAGAGGCGGCGCGGATGATGAATTCGCAATGGTGGTGAAGGAAGGGAACATATCGTCAAACATGGTGATGGTATCCAGCGCCGTGTGATTCGATAAGCCGTAATAGGGACCGTTGACCTCCATTTCTGTGTGGATAGTGACGTTTTCCGTGTACCTGACCTCGAACACATCGTCCGAATTATTTGGAGGTTTGACAAGCCATGGAAATGGTCCAACGGTCCTATTGATGAAATTATCCAGAATCGCCTCCTCATAGGTGGCCCAATAGTAGGATGACTCGATCGTCTTGACGCACCACGACAGTACACACTCAAGCGCCATGGGTGTTTCGTTACGGTGCACAGCCGATGCACCGGAAGTGGACGCAATCACGAAGTCGATGATGGGATTACGAACATCTCTGAAATTAATAGAGCCGCCGAAAAGTGTCTCCCTTCTTGGGTTCGTGACAAGTGGCATAGCACGCATCAACAGAGTCTCCCCTGCAGCAGCCGCTCCTGCCTTTGATCTTACTGGATCGACGTTGTAGCCTGACATCAGTACAGGAACCTCGCTAGTGGCGTTGAAGAAATATCCACAGACAGTTCCGTTCGGATACAGATACTCGGTTCCAGCACCAGTGAGGTTTGCGATCCAGTCCACTTTGGTCGTGAGGCAGGCGTAGGTAAGCAGTTGCGAAACATCCGTACAGGAGCTACACACTCCAAGAGACTGATACTGGGGCCATGTGCAGTTGCTGGTTGGGCAGGATAGTGGGATATCTGCTCGTGTTCCGTTGCCGAACGGTACCGCTTGCGTGCCATTCCCGAAGAAGAATTGTGATGCTGTCGCGGAGAGGTCTTCTGTTGGTTCTAATATGCTAACGCCTGCTCTATCGATTATATTGTATTGGGGATCGTATTGAGTGATCTTCGGTATGAAGCTCTTCCCATCACACAACCAACGGTCAGGAAAATCCACTACTTGTTGAAAGAACGGATCTAGCGCGAGAGACAAGAGCATCACTGTAGCCCCTAGTGCAGCCAGCGCTCTAAATTGACAGGTCAGTAGTGCTATACTTGGGATATACGGACGTGGTCAACTTACCGGCCCTTTGTGCGAACTAGAAGAAGAAAAGAACCCCAAGGTCCACGAGAAGCATTGTCAAAGATCTCAAAATCCCACAACTTCTTCGAACCACTCTGAAACCAGCTCCATTTGAGTTGCCCGAGAGCCTCTGAGGTTGGGACAAGCAGAGCTGCAGATGCAATTCTGGAGAGAACAGCTATGTAAGCGTTCAAAGTTAGCCCAAGGATTCGCCTTGGTTGCGCCTTGTCCTTGAAAACAGCTAAAAGGACAAGGATAGCTCCCATGCAAAGAGCGCTGATGATCCAGCTGACTATCTCAAGAAGCCACCTCTTTATCACGTTCCTGGAGGAATTGTATCGCCAGAACCTTTTCTCTATACGTTGGGCGATGTTGACCGCTTCTTCGTCCTCGGTTATGGGAGAGCCGGTGGCGCTCGAAGTTGGAACATCCGTGATCCCTAGACCTAATGTGCGTTTGGCTGTAACAACAGGGCTTAGCTGAGCAACAGTGTGTTTCTCAGAATGCCCTAGTCGTATCCTAGTACCAGAATCATTGTTCCATGCTTCATACTTCACGAGATGGCGAAGTGGCAGCGTCCGAGGTTGATTGGTTGTGAATCCACGATCAAGATGCGGCGAAGGAACCTGAAGCAAAGGCTGCGCGGTAACCACAGGGGGGACCGCCCGAGGGTAGCGGACAGAGTGAGGAGGCACGGAAAGCTCGGGGGCACGCAAGGACCCTTCAACGGCTTCCTGGCGTCTGGGAAATCGTGTCGTGCTCTTGGTATCGAGGAAGATCGGAATTTCGCGATACGGTGACCATGGAGATTGGTTATCGGCTGACATTAGGATATAATGGGAACGAAAAGAGAAGACGAAAAGAACGAATGTAGAAGAAAAGAACAGACACTCGGCGGGTGTCTCCGACCTAACATCAGGAGAACAGTAACTATAGGACGAAGGGGTGAAAAAGCCACTAGAGACATACGACGCTGGGCTAGACATAAAGTAAATCACAATACCTGCAACAAATTAAGCGCGGCATCAAGCTCGTCGACCTTGTAGCAGGCCGCAACAAACACAGCACTGAACCCGCTCCCCACTAATCTCGTTTCACAGATGCGATCAACGTTGGCCCTCGAGCATCTGCTGCTAAAGTTGGGTTTCTTTGAGGGTTCTGTGAAACGGTAACGGTGCGTTGGTCTCAACCCGGACGGCCGACATCCAGATGAATATACTATACTTGTTACCTTCCGGTCAGCACAATCATCCTGAGGAACGTCCCGATCCTCAAAATGGGGCGATGCGCCAAGCGATGAGGCTCAAGGCTGCAGTCGTCGAATCCAAATGCAGCCATTTGCACGGGAAGCAGACGAGCCGAAGGACCAAGATCTCAGTTCTAACTTACAAGCGCCTCGAGATGTGGTAACCCATAAGTTACAGAATGCAGGCGCGAAGGTGCCCCGCCACATGCATCTATACACAATTTTAGCATATACGGGGTCGCGCTGATGACGCGCAGTGGCACAGCACGCCGGCGGCTACCTCCCAACCCACGAGTTTCTGAAACCGGCACAGCGAGGCTACCGCGAAGGTCGTAAGCTCGGGAGATCTATTTAGTGACTTATCGACTATGTTAGCAAAAGGTACACTCTCAAGGAAAAATCGTTCCCGTGGGTAGAGTGGTAATGTTCGGTGATGGTTGAAACGAAGGATGTGAATTGTGGGGCTTAGCGCAATATGCCAAGCGACACTAGCTATTTTTGGATCTACACCGTCACTCCGATGTTCCGCCTACATATGATCCATATTCCTCCTTTTACCTTATTCGCGATCTAAGATCCTCTAGCTGATGAATATTCACGGGTTGACCAGAAATTCGTTGTACCTTCTCACCTCCCAGTAACAATATAGTGGACAATGATCGATGCAGCTTCGCATGTAGCATTGATTGCATCATGAAGTGCTATGACGAGCCGGAGTTGAGTGGACAGTTCCCAGGAAACGTGGAATCGCTTGAAACCCCAAGTGGTGGGTAACGCGGCTACTCAACATCGGACGTACCATATTTCGTAGGGAAGGCATCAGGATTTCCCAACTTCTTCTCCTCTTCGATATAGCCCTGCATCCAAGTCCAGAAATCATCGTACTGCGAATGAGGAGACCAGTCGATATCTCCTAGTGGTGTTCTACTCGTGTCAATCGAGGCCCCAGATACGCTACTAGGCAGGTACTTATGTTCTACCAACCAATCGACTGTCTCTTGTGCGTCCAACTCTGGCTGATGGGATGAATCATAGACTTCTGTTAGTCTATCAACGTCGTAAAGAGGGGGACTCATGTGTTCTGCTGACAATGGCGATTTTCTGAGAGGAGATACATTGGCTGGACTGCCGAAGTCGGACTCTGCAAGTATGGCCTCAGAAATTTCAGGGCAGATTATCGGTTTAGAAGAGACGCTCTGAACACCCTGACGTCCCAGGTATAAAGTAAGTCTGACCAGCAGGACGACCTTTGGAGGCGATGCCGCTTGTGTGTCCATAATTCGGTCAACCCAATCGACAGGTACTTCGGTTCCTGCAACGATGTCGCGAAATTCTTCACGACACCTCATGAATATATGCGCCGGGCTGATTTCTGCTAGAACGATGATGGGCCGTGATATAGAGTCCAGAACCCGAGCCTTATTTTCCGTCCAATGCAAAGTTGGGAACCTGAAATCACCATCAACGACCCGTCGATGCTTAACTGAGATCTTCCACGGGCAGATCTTCGTAAGGAATCGTATGTCAGCCTTCTCAGAATCTCTAGGCACATGCTTGAGGAGGCTCAGTATTTGTTTCTTCTGGGATGCCAACTCGTGTCCATAGTATAGGACATGGGTGATATATATGAGAATGTGGATCAAGACTGGGACATACTCCGTAAAACCGTCTCCCGGCCGGTAGGACGAAAAATTCAGATCCTCATCTGTCATCCAGTCAACGGAACCTGACTTGATCAGGGAGCGAGATGATATGAAGCCCATCCGAAGCAAGGTTTTCCATTGTGCCGCTAGTGTGGATCTCTCCCTGGCACCGCTATTCATAGCCGGGCACAAGTTGAGAAGTTCGAAGTGTCGACTCCATAGTCGGAACTCGGGCCACCTGTTCGTAAATGCTTTGATTATGCCCGCAAGCCCATTCAGGACGGGCTCGCTCACATCCACGCTCAGATGAGTTATGTTCACGTATAAGCTTCTCGTCAAAAGAATGTCGCTCAGTGCCCGTCCTAGCTTTAGGCGGCATGACCAAACTATAGGTGGCGTCGTATCATAGGCCAGAATCGAGTGGCCATGCTTTGTCTCTACCAGGAAGTCTCTTGCGCTGCGGTGAATGAAACCAACCTTCGTAGAGGTAAGATATTCCAGAGTCTGTCCAAGCTGATGCTCTCTGTTTTCTGGGGAGTTGGCGATCTCATCAGAATCTGGGTAATCTTGAGACTCTACGAGCCCTCCGCATCGACTGAGTAGATTTAGACACGAACTTCGAAAATGCCGACATATGTCTCCCTCGGTCAATACTTTTCCTCCACCAAATAGGGATCTCTGACTCGAGGGCTTGCATGCCAAGACCAGATCCATGCACGAGATATCACTTTCATATAGCAGCAGTCCAAGACAAGCAGCCGCCTGTGCACGATATATTTTGTGTTCCCCGTTGGCGCGTATCCACATGATTTCGTAAAGTTCGGAAAGGCTTTCTGGCAACTCATCAATCAGCGTAGTGAGCGTGTTCCAGTCATCGGATTCGATGAGACCTTTGCGGATACTTGACACGACAAGACGAACCCAAAGGAAGACACCATTTGCTTTGTCGACAATGTGATCGACTAAACCCGATAAATCCCGTTCATGGACCGATGTTGTACGCGATGGGCTGAAATTCTGCATGGCAGCCAGATTCTCATGGTGCAAAACGTCAGTAATGGACTCGTGGGTAAATTTTCGAATGTCCCGTTCGGTTAGATCCTGTACCCTCATTCCCGAGAAATCCTGAAGTCGTGATTCAAAGGGCTGCTCTGGTCGACTCGAGACGCAAAGCTTCACTTCACTGAGCGACCCCCAAGCTTTGACCAGAGAGACGAGTGTGAAAGTGTCTTCAGCCCCGGCGCGGTCGATCTCATCGAGGCCGTCAATGAAAATGCAAGTCGACCGCGTCACCGCTCGCAGGGACGTCAGAAATGTCCTCAAGCTCTGAAGCTGACCAGTCTGTGACGTGGTGTTTCCGCTCGTAATTCCCTGATTTGTAGACCGTGTGTCCAAGTTCAAGTTCCTGTTCGAACAGGTCGTAAAGGAGCGCGCAGAGAAGACCTTGAAGGCTCCGTTGCATAGGGGCACCAGCATTCCAGATATAAGCCGAAATTATGACCGAATTGGGGTCACTCTCTCGAAGTAATTGCTGTGTCCTCGCGTCGCGAGACAGCAATCTCATCAGCGTGCTTTTGCCGGAGCCTGCCTTGCCATTTATCCAATATATGCCTGTTCCTGCTTGGAGCCAGCGAACAAAACTGTCCCATTTGACACCCTCTTTTCCGGTGGCTGTGTGATCTTGGTAAATCCATTCGAATGTATCACGATGCGCTTTCGTCACTTGATTACTTCGACTGTTCATACTCTCATATCGGGAACTCTCATGGAAGCGCTCGTATTGCGCCTTGAGCAGTTTCTCTGCCTCGATTTTTCGTAATTTGTCCTCAACAATAGCAACGATACACGTGTTGTACCTTTGGATCACCCGTTCAGTGACGATCTCGTGGTTCTGTCGAAGGACTTCCGTGCGTTCGGAAATCAACCGCTGAATGCTGTATGATTCTCTGACTAGGTCTTCCGATCTCAATTTTTCGTCGTCGAGCTGCGCGATAAAGAATTGCAGACTGTTGTCAAGGCTGGAGAAGTTCTCATGGACTGCTTCTTGCATCTCATGAGTTCGATTCCTGCATGAGCAACGTCAGCCATTGTGAGATCAGAGACCACCTCGAGGGAATGAGACAGATTCATACCGTAAATCGACAAGGATGTGAGTCTGCATGGTGCTCTGCATGTCTCCCAGTGCCTTCGATAGCTCTTCAATTCTCTTCTTGCCAGTCCAGTTGTACTTCACCGCCGTTATGAGCGATGATACCCACGAACGTTTTGCGGATGCCCGACACTTGTCGAACTCGCGTTGGAGACTGACACCAAATTCGATGACGTTTGACGCAAGATCGTGGAGCTCTTTCTCATGCTGGGGAGTTTGACCGGAGGTATGCCTGGTACTTATCGAGTGCTTTAGCTTTTGAGACGCTCGGTGGAGGGCCTCGCTGTTGAGAGCGGCTGTAGGCGCTGGACACCTGTCTTTGTAGATGCATTTGCAGACAGCAATGGTTTCTTTGCTGAATTGAATAACTTGCATGACGTTGCAAGCAACGGAAAGCGCTGCCATAGCTTCCATGCCTGCCGTGAACCAGATCTTGACAGGATCTGACAGATCTTTGAAAGATCTTGAATCAGTGTTAAGCAGAATGTCTTCGCGATCCTGATCGGAGAAGCATAAAGCGGGGTGGGCGAGAACCGGCTAGCTAAGCGCCTGTGCTCTCATGTTCGATACAGCGCGCTACCACACCATCATATAGCATGCTCGTGTTGAGTGTCAGGGGCACAAAGCAGACTGGCACTAGCCCCGAGAGGCAGGTTACAGCCGCATAATCGAGCGACGTTGGACAGTGACAAGACCTTGTGTCAGTGGCGTAACGATATAGAACACGAAGAGCATTTGTACATACGAAGAGGCAGCAGACGTAGAGCTCTTGACTTGGCGATCTTTGATGTTCACAGCGGAGCCAATATCAATTAGAGGCTAAACACGCACCTAGCTTCAAAGCTACTACGCCGTGGGAGTAGTATCATAGTCAGTCGTAAGGGCACTAGAGCCCGTTTGATGCTGCCTTAAACCGGGCATGGGACAGACACCAGCGCTTGCGCGTCTCACGTTCTTCAAATACACACAAGACCGGGCAGCCAACTACTCCACACCCATCATCCTACCTTTCTATTTATCGCGGTTTGTCTGCGACATTTCGACCAAGTGTTGCTTCTCATCCTGCACAACGTAAGTAGTGTCTTCAAATGATCTTTTCGGCGAAAGACTGACCACTGTGAGTCTTCGTGGCAGTTCGATTGACCAGCAATCATTCACCTAGGTACATAAGCCTCAGTGGATTTCTTTTGGGGAGAAAGGCTTTGACCTACCAAGCGCATGTCGACGTTATCAATGGAGGGAAATAACTGCCTCACGACCGCTACGATCTGCTCTGGCTGTGTGTGGCGACCAGGTACTGATTCAGTGACCTTTCCTGTGCTGGGGGCCTTGAAAACACTCGGCGTGTTGTATATATTGGAGCTGTCGAAGGGACTGGTCCCGCGATGTACGCGTGATTCCGACTTACTCCTAACGAACTCTTTGGAGGAGGCGCTAGGGTTAGTCAAAGGAGGCAGTAAAGAATTTGAATCTGGGCGGATGTCGACTGAACAGTATGTCAGGGTGGCTACAAATTTGGTGCGGTTTAACTTACATGTGGAAGATCGTTGTATACTAGTCCGTCTTTTGAGTAGAGCGTGCATCTCGTCATTCTGATTCTCGAGTGCATAATACGCAGCATTCCGACCCTCACCATCAGGCAATGTAGGGTCGGCCCCTTTGTCGAGCAGCACTCTAACTACCGGGCTGTTGTGCTGCACAGCATACGTAAGAGGAGATACGTTGTTTTCGTCCAGCCAGTTCACATCAGCCTCATGCTCCAGAAGAAGGCGTACAGCTTCTACATGCCCGCCACGGACAGCGTAGAAGAGAGGGGTCCTGCGATGGTGCATTGTCGCATTCACACGAGCACCGTTTCGAATAAGTAAACTTGCGACTTCGATTTGTCCTTTCTCGACTGCGTAGGACAATGGCGTGCGATGATCGTGGTGTTCATCTCGCAGGTCGACATTGAAACCAGCTTCGAGGAGGAGCTGTACCACACCTATGCGGCCATTTTCTACGGCATAGGAAAGTGTGCTACGTTCTGTCGAACCTTGAAAATCCGGATTCTTCTCCAACAACAGGCGGACCACAGCCTCGTGGCCATTGCGAGCAGCCACTTGCAGTGGTGTTTCTTGGACCTCCGAGCTGATAGTAGAGTCGGAGGATGAAGTCCAGGACGACACAGTGGCGCCTCGTCGTAAGAGGAAGTCCACGCCAGCGGCGTTACCCTTCTCCGCGCAAGAAAAGAGCGCAGTCTTCCCTTCGTCATTTCGAGCTTCAATCTCAGCGCCATACTCAGTTAATATCTTCAAGGTCGCTTCATCGCCTCGCTCTGCCGCTAAGAACAAAGCAGTGCGACCCTGCAAGTCCCGAGAAGTCACGTTGCTGCCATTAGCGAGCAGTAATTTGACCATAGACGTCCGGCCAGCGGCTGCAGCATAATGCAGAGCTGACTTGTTGGTGTCCTCGTCAACTGAGTTCAAATCGGTCCCGCTTTCCAGCAGAATTTTTACAATCTCTTCAAAACCGAGATCTGCCGCCTTTAGAAGAGCCTCGACCTTCTGGTGGTCGATTCCGTAGTCGAGAAGTAATTCTACAATCTCGCCATGACCAGCTGTCGCAGCTGCGACGAGAGCATTGCCGTCATCAAAAATGCCACTTGGACTTTGACGTAAGAGCTCCGTTATAACTTTGGGGTGACTTTCTGCTGCAGCATAGTCAAAAGCTGATTTATCCGCGTGGTCGGGACGTGCTGGATCGGCGCCAGTGGACAGAAGCTTGACAACAATATCAACATTTCCAACCTGAGAAGCTAGGTGAACGGCTGCTCTCCCATTCCGATCCAGTGCATCTACAGGGGTCCCATGCTCTAGCAGCTTTTCCACGATGGTAAGAGACAAACATCTTTCACAAGCCGAGTGCAGGGGTGTCCTGCCCCACGAGTCTCTTGAAGTGGCTGCCGGAGGTTCTTCGTCACTCCCGAGAATGAGCGAAGCCGCGACTTCTATTCCAAAGTAGGCGGCCAAATGAAGTCCAGTCATATTTGAAGGATAGTCACGGAATGACTCGCCTCCATGGCTTTCGGTAGCGTACATGAGTTGCACGAATGCATCTCGTCGGACATGTGACGAAAGGAAAGTCATGATACCTTTCGGAATGCGTCCTAGCCAATAGCCCCTAACGTGATCGCCCCAGAATCTTGCTACGTATGGAGAAAGAGAAAATCGTTGAAGTCGGACTTTGAATGACTCGGCGTCATCACACGGACCCATCGCGAATTCGTTGTAGTGAAGGTAGGTCAGAGCGCTATATGCAATGTCCCTGGGCCCTCGAGGAAATAGTGACTCTTTCAATTCAGTCAAGTACTGACTGAGCGAGGCGTGGGCCAGAAGAACGTGACTTCGATCTTTATCGATTGTGACTAGATCCATACATACATCTTCAAAAAATCGCGCGGGCGGGATACGCTCGCGATCCAGATCGTCGGCATCAAGCACAGGATCCACCGCGAGGGCCTGCTGGAGTTCCGAAACTGTTAATGACCGCTCACAAAAGGACAGCCACATGAAGATTCGCATGGCGAGTCTGCTTTTGCTGGAGGACTGATCCCGTATTCGTTGTAGGATGCCGTTGTATACGTCTTGGAGTGTTGTAGGCATCTCTGCCAGAGCCATTCTTAGTTCGCTGACAGATGTCTGCTCGAGCAGGCCCTGCATGGAGAGGTATACGAACAGAAATCTGCGAGTACTTAGAATCAGAAGTCAAAGTTCACACAGAATGCACGTACAAGCCTTTAGCCTTTTCACTAAGATTGATGGCAATTTCATCCTCGAACCCACTGTCGACCATGTCGCGGAACTCAGGATGATTGGAGAGAACAAGTGAAACATAAGCCTTGACATCGTTGAACGCGGCCTCAAGATGCTTCCTTGGCTTGCCTTGAAAAAGGCTGTCGAACTTCTCTTCATATCTGCTGGTGACCAGTAGTCGACATCTCGATTTCATCAGACGGCGTAGGATTTCGAAAACGCTTCCGCGGTATTCAGGAGCGCATTCATCGAGGCCTAAGTGATACTAAGCTTCGAACTTTCCATCGCTATTGAGTTCCTCACCATCTATGCAAATGTACGCTTTGTCAAACTCTGAAGCAACATCGAGTAGAGCAGCGAAGATCTCTCCAGTTTCAGGGCCTTTCCTAGCTTTGAGGGTTTCGAAAGAAGTGCTGATATGGTCATCTCGATACCTCTCGTAGATCTGTTGGAGAGTGCGCGGAACCGATCGTCTAAGGAGACACAGTTGTTTGAGAAGAGAAGATATCACGTCTCTCGAGGTGGACTTAGTCTTGTAGTCAAAGTAAAAGTATGCCACGCCGAGGGAGGGGTTGACCTCGGCCTGTGAAAGGAAATGGTCTACTGCCGTAGCCCTGCGAACGTAAGCGCACTGCAAAGTTACATCGCATATAGAGAGAGACTATCTTACATAAGGACCGATTTACCACAGCCCGGAACTCCCTGCAAAGTGTAAGTTATTGGAGCGAGAGATCTCATGAGAAACTTACGTGGCACCATAGCACGTTACTAGGTCGAACTTTGCTACCAGGCCTGCTGGCCCCTAAAGCCCAGGCTTTGAATTCTTCCGACTCGTAGAACCAAGCGCC
This sequence comes from Lophiostoma macrostomum CBS 122681, assembly GCA_010405375.1. Taxonomy (NCBI): domain Eukaryota; kingdom Fungi; phylum Ascomycota; class Dothideomycetes; order Pleosporales; family Lophiostomataceae; genus Lophiostoma; species Lophiostoma macrostomum. Next base: position 116,680 of record MU004349.1, on the reverse strand, counting down.
AGTATGGGGAGTTCGGACACGGCATAGCTCATGATGCCGATTTTGATAGTCGTAGCCGGTAAGCCAATCGAGTACGAGAGTAGTGCTAGCATCATGAGGACTAAGGAGATTTGCCTTGATCTCGATGGGTGTAGTCTGGCCTCTGATCTGTGTACTCATCCGCGAATTTGCTTGTACAATCTGGCTGGAGCACAAATTAGAATTGGCCAAGGTGAAATTCCAGGAGCCACTCTCCCATACAGCACTTACATGGTCATACAAAGCTGCAATTCCTTTTGCCGCACATGCAGGGTTTGTAGCAGTTCTTCAATATCTCGTTGACGGTAGGTGGAGTAAAAGGACGCTTTGAGTTTACTCATATTCCGCATAGAAGTTTGCCGTTTCTCTAGCTTATCGACGACCTCTTGGCAGCCAGAGAGAATCCGAAGCAGACTACCTCTCGTATTATCACTCTGTTTCTCGAAGAACCCATTTTGGCGCTCTAGATGACCTAATTGTTCAAGCAGCAGCTGAGTGTTGTGCAGTTCAGATACAAGCTCAACAGTGGATTTAGATTCGCTTTTAGTACTCAGGGTTGTTCTCCGTTGTTCCGCGAGCTGATTCTTGATAGAGGCAGAAATTGACTGTATAAGCTGGGTTGCAGTAGTCGCGATGCCAACGACAGTGAGAGGATCCATGAGCAACAGCTAATGGCGTGTTTAGGTCCGCTAAGACACTATCAATGTGGTGAAGAAAGGGACATCTTGACAGTTGGGTCGTCGTGCGCGGATCAAGGCCACGATATGAGACGCGTGGTGGGCAGGCAATGGAGTGAGCGCTGAGCGGGTGGCACCTGCAGCGGTCGAGCTGAGCCCCCAATGGCTGTGCTGACCTGCTGACTAACAACGGAGTGTCATGCCAGCCACACCGTGCCGTCGGGGACCTCCGAGGTCGAAGAGAACCAAGTGTAGTGTCGTGTGCAGAACGGGTCTCATCTGGACTTGCCATTGAATCGTATCGTCGCGGAAGGAACGTGTTCGCTGGCACCTGTCAGCAGGTTCAAGATGGGTGCCAGACGGCTCCATTAGGCCCCGTCACACTTATTATTGCTATTGCTGCTACCATAGTGCTTCACGATGTAACAAAAAGGTGCTTATAAAACTATTTAATGATCATTCAGTCATATATCGATTTCTCATCAAGTTCCTACTGTTGTTCACCACATTTCAGTCATCGACGTGAACATCAACTCCCCAGATCGGTGCAAGCTCTTTACTAAGCTCTTTGCCTTGAGCATATTGACTTAGCTGGTCCTTGTCCACTTGGGCCTCACCAAAGAGTGGTTGTACGGCTGGATCAAAGTTGATTGGGTCATCTGGCGACTTGCCGAAGACCTTCTTCAACCCTTGACTAGTGTTGTACATGAAACCACCTCGAAGATCGATTTTGAAGTATGCCTTGAATGGTTGGTCATCGGTGCGCTTCAGGAGAACGGCGGTACGGAAGAAAGGGGTGACCCCATGTTTTTGGCTCTGGTTCTGGGTAAAACGATATGTAATCTCATCATGACGTTTCTGGCGCTCGTTGTACCCCGTGTATGATTCAACCTTCTCAAAGTACTGCTGCTCATGAGACTTCTCCCTCTGCTTGGAGTAAGATGCCTCCAGATTGCCCGGACCAGCACCAGCACCACCAGTCGCTTCGAACCCCTGAGAGTGGGTGATGTCTCCCGTGGAAAAGTTGTACCGTCGCCTGATGAATGGCGCGTACGCTACGACTGAGGGTCCACTCTGCGCCGTTTGCGTAAACTTGAAGTTTGTTTCCAGCGACTTGACCACACTATTATCCTCTCTAGAATGCACCTCGTACTCGAAGATGATTAGGGACGCTGGCTCAGTCTGAGGTCCGTTCAGATGCCCGTGTACGCATGTCGCGAGTCTCACAGCTACTGAGAAGGACGTCTCATCTCGAGATGTTATTGTGTCTCGCTGCACTTCATCCTCCGGATAGTTGTGTGTCTTGAGCGCCCCTTCGGTCGGTTCCGATTCGAAGATGGAGTACTGGTGAGAGTTCTGCAGGTCGCTCTGACTCGGCATATTGTCTGAGCACTGTCTGCTGCCAGCTGTCAGCGCATGTACATTGCTTTGAACTCAGCATACTTATGACGTTGTAGTGTGGACGTGTTGGTGTCAGAAGTCAGACCAGTGCTGCCTCAGAGATGTCAACTCGTCCAGAGGCAGGCAGGCAGAAACAGGCTGCAACTCTGCTCCGTGACCGTCTTCAGTCAATATCCTTTGCGCTGGTCCAGCCGCCTCACCTTTAGTGTAGCTGCAAGGCTGAGGTGCAATGATTCGCTTTGGCCCCCACACCAACCTCCATCATGTGGCGCACGCCCCGACCAGGACCGGATGGGACGTCCGGCGAGTTGACCAGCCTTCGGCCGATTCCGCGAGGCTCGCTATGTCTTCATTTTCACAGCTATCAACACGCGCGTAGTGCCCTCTTTGTTGTTGTCGCCGCTCTCATGACAAGAACCTTGCAAGTACAGGAAGACGCTTACGGCTGACTAAACGGCTCGGGAATTCGCAGAATCTTCGGCCCGATCTGGACGGCTATCCATGGCTCTGTCCAAGAAGTCGCCCTCGCCCATTCATCTTCTCCGGGCTGCTATCCAAAGCCATGATATCGAGGGTTTTCGCGATGCCATTCAACACATCCAGCCTGGCGCCTTTGTCGTCTCGAGTTGGCATGAGTGCCTACGGATGGTACTCAGCCCTGACTTTGGCAGCGACCCGTCACACTACTTGACACAGTTGCTAGAGCATGGGGAAGATCGCAATGATATCGGCCGCCGTTTGCTTCTCAATGCCGAGATTGAGAGAGTTGGGGAATTTGAGGCCACTGAGTTTGACGAAGAACCGGCTCAGCTAGCCAAGAGGATCCTGACTGAGATGCTTCAGTTGTACCCTGATCTGGCTTGGACGTCGGACGCCACTGGCCGCACCCTATTTCACACGGCAGCCGAGAAGGGAGCGTGTACAGTCATTGAACTTCTTGGTCGCTTTGTGCGTGAACGTTTAACCCCGGAGCGTGTGCAGACCACAGTAAGAACACGAGATACGAATGGTCAGACGGCATTGGTCATTGCGGTGAGGTTAGTATCGTATTATCTATGACACGTTTCACAGACTCTGCTACGCACCTGTTTGAAGCATCATCGCAGCGTGCTTAAGCACAGCTAACACATTGGATGCAGGGGTGATCACGAGCGCGTTGTAGAGGCTCTCATGGACTTGGACCCACAGCAGTTTGATGAGAGCAATCCAAACTCGCCAGCTGATATCGAATCCGCTGTGGAAGGCGGACAACTTCACATTTTGAAAGCACTCTTACAAGGGCGGACTCGTCTCGTTACGCCCAGCCTGCTATACCGAGCCCTTTCGGACACCAAATACGACATTCTGAAGTAGTAAGAAGCCGTTCATTACCATGTGTCTCTTGGCGCAGTTTTGCGAAATGTGACCTCGGTAGCATTTTGTGGGCCTTGCCAAAGGCATCCACCCTCTTATTACCTTTTGAGAAATGTCACTGACCCTTTACTACAACCTCCAGCTTAGTCGAACTGAATCCCGAAATACTCAGAGATCGAAACTCAAATTTTTTGATTGCTGCAGTCAAGAAAGGCCACTTGCGGGTGATTGAACTGCTTTTGACAACGTTTCCTGAACTCACAGATCAGTATGAGTACGAAAATCCACAAGGGACAAGCGCTTCACGAAAGCGGTATATTCTTTGGTTCAACGCGGACAGGTATTCAGCTACACGAGATGGTGTAAGAGCTCAAATTCGCGACCTGCTATTGCCAGTCATAATAGAGAGAAACCCAATTTACAGGATCCGAGAGTTGCTTTCTGACTCGCTCGGTGAGTTGATGCCCTACACATGTGACAGCCCCAATTCCAGGCACTGACTTGAGAGAAGAACTGCGCAAAGAAATCTGTCTAGATCTTTCAGCGTATAGTTCCGACAGCGAGGGCCTCCGTAGATTTCTCCGCCTGATCAAGGGTGATCTCTCGAGTAAGAACGTAAGAGATCTGCCTCCAGAGGGCTTCATCTCTACGATAGCGAATAATCTTTCAACTGGTAACATAAACATCAGCCCCGAATTAGAGACGTTCATATCACAGGTGTACACATTGGCCGCCAACCTACCGATCAACGATCAAGAAACTGTACCCAACGGGCAGTTGGCTAGCCCCACCAAATCAAACGGTAATGTAAATGGCGTTCTTCTCAACACTATCTCCGAGCTCTTCAACAACACCGCGCGAAACCTGCAACTTCCCGAAGGATCTTCGCCATCGTTCAATGTCAACTTCGAACCCACTCTCAAGTATGTGGAGCTCCCTTCATTCGATGACATTACTGCAAAGCAAAGAGAGGAGGGCAAGCTCATCTTGGACTGGTTGCGAAGGTGCAAGGGGGTCTCACGGTATGTCACCTCAAAGATACCCTACAGAGTCGCGAATTAAACTGACTGAGTACAGAATATTCGAACTCCGTGCGAGAGACTCGCTGCAGTTGCCACATAGCGAAGAAACAATCGAGAATGCGTTAAGAGATTTCAACATCGAAATTCTCGACTGGCAGAGGGCTGATCTATCTATCGACACAATCAACGCCGTAGCTCCAAACGTCCGCGTACTGTATCTGTACTCGAGTGGTAACTGGGCGTCGCTTGATCACTGGACCGGACCCAATGGCGTCTGTACTCTACGCAAACTTGAGCGACTCTACATAACCATTGTTTCGGATAACATCAGCACAGACAGAGCCAAAACATACCGTAATAAGGTCGAGGAGCGATTAAGAGTCTGCCAGGCTTCGACGAGGTGGAAGGGTGTTCAAGTCAACATCCGGCCCTGGCAATCTACCAGATATCCTCAAAGTAACGATGATACAGTCACAGAGGACTTGAGGACACCCATCCAGGCGACCAATCTCAAATATTTCTTACCACGATACCAAGAAATGTTGAAAGACTCAGAGTACAGTGGTCACTTGCGCAGCCACAACTGTCGAATGAAAGTTGCCATAATCGACAGTGGCGTGGACCGGGTAAGTTAAGCGCTGCTCTAGGATTTCTAAGATCTAACGGATATCTCCAGTGTGTATTCACCGGCGATGAACGAGACGTGACAGGTGCAAGCTTCGTTCACAATCACAATGGCGCGAAAGAGAGTCCCTGGTGGTTGGCTGGTGACCACCATGGCTCCCATATCGCCCATATAATCGCGCAACTTGACCCTTGCTGCTCTCTATATGTAGCCAAGGTCACAGAGAATAAGTCAACCGTAGGCAAGGACCGCGTCGTGCAAGCGATTCGATGGGCGATTAAAGAGAAGGTGGACATTATCAACATGAGTCTGGTTCTGTATGAAGAGGATTCCGCTCTACTCACTGCCATCGAGGAAGCTCACGATGCTGGTATCTTGATGTTCTGCGCTACAGCCGACGAAGGCCTTTACCGAGTACAAGATATATGGCCCGCGCGATACTCAAAGGATTACAACTCCATTTTTCCGATCTGCAGCAGCACGACCAACGGCCGCATCACCGAATATAGCAGCGAAACACTTGCTGAATATACATTCCAAGGCGAAGACATCCTGACCAACACGGGCGGTACAAGAGTTTCGGGAAGTTCAGTGGCTACTGCGATTGCATCAGGCGTTGCCTCGCTGATACTCTGTTGTCACCGCATGCTCCTGTGTCTGCAAGACTCGCATACCCAGGTCAGTCTGCCGGGCGCGTCTAGCAAACGCGCAGTCGTCGACAAAATCTTCCTCCGCATGTGTGGAGAACAAAACAGGCCGAAGCCTTTGCTTGTCACTCCATCGCTGATATTTCCAACCAAGCGGGATGGACCCGATGGCTACCCAATTGCTGAGCCCGAGGACGTGCACGGCTGGCTTGTTGAGAAGTTGCAGAAGGAGCTTGCGGCTCGATGAGCGTGCTCTCAAGCTGACATGTGCATTCGCGGGGCTCTTGCACATTGACAGGGTACGAAGAAGCTTTCATGCTTCGAGCCATATCTAAGCACTTTGCTGCGAAATCGCTTGACGCTGTGAAGGTAGCAATACGGGGTGTGACTAGAGTCAGCGAAGCGTATGGATTGCTGGCTATATTTGGACGAAATCTCTCCCAAGAATACCAGCTCCTTCGTACGCAGCTGCCGGCATCAAATAAGCTCACACGGAGAGAAGATGGTTCAATCAACGAAGGGCTTCGCGCCAATTCTGGGTAGAGCTGCTCAAAGGTTTGAACATGAAGAAGAGAAGTCCGCTGGAGAGCAACTGAAGGTGTTCTCGCTATTGTCCCGAACGCCTCGGAACCGACCTCATGCTATCCCTAGATGCAGCTTTCCAGAAGCTTGAGAGAAGAAGACGCCATCCGAACCTCTATAAAGTATTTGTGGGCCATCATTCGAAAGACTCTCCTCGAACCAGATGCGAATACCAAGGCACGTCTTACTTGATGTGGAGGCAGAGTCTAAGCCGTAGCTTTGACGATCGTAACATTGAACACGGTGCCCGTCAGACTCGAGGCTCCGCCAACCGTCAGGTCCCCAATGCCAGCTCCGCTCCCGGCATAACATCCTTTTGGTGATGCTGTGTCCTTTGCCATGAGGATGTGATTCAAGTAGCCATAGCAGTCCGCCGGTTCCCACATGACCGGGGCGCTATTCTGGGATGCCGGGGTTACAGAGACTAATTAATGCACGTCAATATCCGCTTAGTGATGACCCCAGGCTGTGGTGTTACCGACAGACAGCAGTTATGACTGGAAGCGCGATGCGTGACTGCATACGTAGACCCAGAAACGATTATGGAGAGGGCAAGATTATAGACTTAGTACTCACATTCAACCTTGTAACCGCTCAACTTGTTGGTATTCGTCGCATTCTCCACGGTGGCATCCCGAATACTGCTCACCACGCCTTTCAGTGCCCAGCTCGTTATCTCCGGGCAAGCTGTGTCATTCGAGACTTGCTCCGGATACGCGCACGGCGGCATCATGGCAACGCAAGCATCCTGCAATACCTGGTTGAGCTGTATACCGGCTGTATGGGAAATGACTTTGTCGGTGGTCGTGCAGGTCACTGCTGAGTCGGGTGCGGCCTCCCAGGGTGTCGCAGGAGGAACAGTGAAGGTTGGGAAGGCGAGCGCGGAGACGGCAAACAAAGTGAAGAGGATTTGAGCGTGCATCATGGCTGTAACAGCAGCGTTGCCTTTTCAGAGAGAAGTTTGAGATAGGTGTAGGTTCGTGTGCAAGTGAGTGAATGTAATGAAGGATGACGGCACCAGGCCGAGTCGCTGCCTCTATATATCGACGCGGAAGGGGCAACCAACACACAATCTCTCACTTCTGAGAGATTGCGCTTGAGATCAAGTGCCTTGGTGAGATAAATCTTCCACGTTCCCAAGCAAGGAGCCGTGTGCGACCGTCACCTAAGATCACGAGCAGCTTCCCAATGTGTCTCAGAGCCTCAAAAGAATCGCATTCGATAACAAGGCGTGACACTTGGTAAGAAAATGGGTAGCTCTCGGAGCCAACAATTTAACGACAAAGCTGTAAAACGAGGTAGCGACTGAACAACCGCAGAACGCAGCGATAAATCACAGCATAGCCAGGCGGGCCGGCGCAGTATATTAACATGTGTCCTATTCTTCTTTAATTAAACTTCATGCGTTTCCCAGTGCGGCACCGATCCCATCGCATCCTGCGGGAAGCGGCATGGCGAGGCGGGGTAGGACCATGTCGCGCACCTGCAACTCCCTCAGGCCTTGTGTCATCACCAGAACCCTCCCCGAATATCGATAAGCTTCACAGTGGTGGGTCGCATAGATGAACAGGATGCACCGCCGCCCGCGGATTGAGAAAGTGGTGGTGGGTTGCGGAGATTTTGGGATTGGTGGGATGCCTGGTTTGAGACGCGATGAGCCAATCAGCGGCCGTGCCTGGTGGGAGCAGGACGTTTCGAAACGACCAAGGGTGCGGCGATCGTTTCTTTGCGCGGGGTGAGAGATGGGCGCAGGGTCAGACCTTGAGGATTTGGATGAGAGGGAGGTACTTTTCTAGAGGCGTTAACTCAGGTGGTGCCTAGGTGGGACGCAGAGCGAGGGCACGAGGCCCATGATCGAGCCCACCACGCATCATGGGTCCACACTGTTTTTGAGATCTAGAGTCATGTTGATCATTGTCAAAAAAGAACCGAGACAGAGCCTTTAGGGATACAAACCTAGAGTAGCTACACTACGGCTTTTGCTCCATTGAGAATAGTGGCCAGTATAGCCGTAAGTAGGGCCGCTTTGCACCAGTATTGTAGACGTATGACCTGCCACAATCTCGACACTTCCGCTTACGCTCTATGGTGCCTAGATCTTGTGCCGGCTTCTTGGACACAGCAATTTTGGCCCGCTCAATGAAACCTTAACTTGTAAGTCGAACGACCAATTACGGATGACCGTGTTGACAGTTGTCCCGATAGCAATCTTCATCCTGTTTGACGAAGAAGAGAGTTGGCGCAGCCTGGACGAGATTATGTGGCCCTTCATTCTTGTGGGTCCATAGATTTTATGTGAGGACTTCGCATGACGATAGGTTCCTTGGTGGGCACCGGAGGCTCAGTTGTTCCTAGTAACTGACTACGCACCTGTAAGCTCATGGAGAAGGACTACTTCGAGTTGAGGAGAAGCCTCTACTATCATCAAATGGTTTACTCTAGCCAACCACAACCTTATATCTCCAATCAAACAGCAAAGCAGAAGTGGGAGATTTATACGGACGCCGTTAGGTAACGAGGGCAAAGTTCGGAGGGTCAAGTTCAGGAATGACAGCTAGGCCTACTGAAAATCGGCATTGATATGAAACAGGAGACAGAAGGATCTGAAGAGAGCTGCGACTACGAATGAGATATAATGACTGCCTGAGCTATGATCGGAAAGGTCAATCCATAAGCGGATTGGAATTCGAGATAAGTACCAGTTCCCAAGGACCTCGAACTCCGATCCAGTCCCAGTTCCCAAGGTGTTCTCGCTCGTAACCTACCTGTAAGAGAAAATACGCAGGTTCATGGGTCGTTCAGAAATCAAGATTCGCGATGTCAGTCAGCCTTCGCTTGCCGCAATTACACAAACTACGTCATACCTGCAATCACCCTTTCAACCCGACCAACCATTCTCACGCAAACCCCGGATTTGCGCCATGGATGCATACAAAAGGAAGGAAAACCTGGGAAGGTCTCAGTATGAGGTAGTCACGACATCATCTTCGCGTGTCGCGTACAGAGCCCTATAACAACGAGCCACCACCGCCTCACAACATTCCTTGCGCATCGCTCCGACAACCTCCAAAACTCGATATCAATAACCCTTCTACTACACACAGACTCCTCTCTGTAACACCTACCCCGTACACGATGTCTTCGATCGTCAAGTCACTCTCCGACGTCGCCCAGTCGCTCGTCGAACTCGTGTGGTCCTTCTTCACAACAGCCGGTCATCTCGTTCAAAACACCTTGTCGTTTGGGGTGCGCTCCGTCGAGGAGCTGCTCAACCTCATCCTCAACTTCTTCAAGGGCCTTGTTGACTTGGCTGGTGGACTTGCGTCCTTCATCGCTGGTAGGTGACCTTTAACAATATGACGCGCTCTAGTATACTGATCGGTTGTTTAGGCAACATCCTCATCCTCGGCGTCATTGGGGCTGCTGTCGTTGGTTTCTTGCAGTACCAGCGCAAGCAGGGAAACACGGTCCAGGTTGGCAACAAGAAGTTAAATTAGGTGCCCTGGTCATAGATAGGTGGAGGTTAATGAGAGGAAATTGACACGACGATTACGGTTCCGCGAAATGGGTTGACGGACTTCGCATCCTTGGATTAGTATGATACCCTTTCTCAGGTGTAGGGCGTCGGACAACGGTCGTCTGATTAGATAGGTCCCCCAGCAATGTAATAGCGGGTTTGTTGGAAGTTGTTAAAAGGCCACTATGCATACTCGCTTGAAAGCTGAAGGGTACCTAGAAATTAGCGTCTGTTCTCTACGATCCAATGACACCGTTCACCTCGCACCAGTTCTTTTCGAAGCGCCGCACGGATATGCAAGTCTTGCAGCCTCGCTAGACCGTATTCGGCCTCATCGCACGAAGCCGACGGAGTCGTAACGATGTCAAATCTACTGCATGTCGCAATCGTAGAGCTGAAAAGCGATCAGCGCACTGCCACCTGCCACCGAAAGGTTCGAAGCCACACGACGCTAAACCTATCTGGTATCGAACATCTTGGCAGACCTCCGGCATAAGCGATGAGACCTCGGGAGAATGATGATTTGTGTTTTGTTGACCGCGTCTTTCAGAACGGTTACGTGCATCAGTCACAACACTGCCCTACGTCTACCCTACCAAGGAACGTCTACATCTCTTTCGGAATGACGGCTAGTACATCCCTGGTCATCATATCCACCTCTAGCAAATCATGTTCCCGGATGCTGAGATTTGACCTCTCCGTCCGCAACTTCAGCTGGACATGCCAACTACGTATCTCAGACTATGATCACTCCCCTGGAGCTTTCATTCCACGCTACCAGCACGTGGGAAAGTCTTTTGGGAAGCTTCGCGCGATGTGCATATGCCTTTCTGTTATCAGATGCGGTTGCGCTTGCATTCACTTGAGCACCTCTTGTCTTCGAAAATGCATCTCGAAAGAATGTTCCTTTCACAGACAACTCTTGGCTCCCCCTCTCCCGTACCCTCACGGTATTCACAGACCAGCGCAACATGTTCAGCTATTCTCTTGTTGCGTTTGATCCAACTATGAGTCGTGAATATGGTTGTCCGCTTAGGTGGGCCCCATTGCAGCCCTGAAGTCTTCCAAATAATGTAATAGAGCTGGTAGTGTGTGGTCGCAATGGATCCGCCGTACAGATTTATACGTCCTGTCCGCTCCTTAGACTACGAAGAGTTGAGGATTAATCAATCAAGATTTCAGTGTCTGCAAACTTCTCTCCTTGCGATTGTAGGTTGACGATCGAGCAAAACGGTATATCAAAAACTGCAACTTGAGACTGGCAGACTCCAAAATTTCTCGAAAGAACAAGAAGTGTGTACCCTCTAGCAGCAGTCACCAGATGCAGATGTTCGCGAACACAACTTTAACATCTCTTTCTCCACACGCCTCGCACATCAGCCACGTACTCACGCCTTGGAATTGTTTTGCACCTGTCCCTATCAAGACCTCTACAATGAGCTCGACCGTCGGAGATTATCTTTTCTCTCAACTCGCTGAGATGGGAGTTAGACGTGTGCTTGGACGTCACAGTGGTACGATCAATATATCTACACCCTGTCCAAAGCTAACCAGTACAGGTACACATTTCTTAGGTTCAATACAGCGCAACTGCCTTCGCTACGAAAGTTTAGATCACATGTCTTCCACGCCAGATTATTCCGAAATTGGTGTCTTTGTTATCACTCCACAATCGGGGGAGCTTCACCACTGTCATCATTACGGATCGCATTATTTCCCGTACAGACGAGTGGTATATATTGTAGAACACAGCTCTGCGCAGTTCAACAGGTCGGTTGCTCTCCTCTTCCACTTGACTGTACTAAAAGTGCCTCAATCAGGGTTTCTGAATCCGTATCGCAGTACGACTTTGCAATGACAACAGTTCTGAACAGTCCAGCCACTGCTGCATCTCAAATCAGAAGAGCACTCGACTCTATGCTGTACCAGAATAAGCCAGTCTACATTGGCGTCTCGATGGCTGTAGCAGGTCAGCTTATGTCAAACCCAGCACAGCATTCGTCACCTCACGCACAAGCTTCGCCTCAATCACGTGGATCCGCATCGTACGCATCGTCAGCCTACACACAGGCGAGCACTCTGGCGCTCTCGCCTCGCACTTCGCATCCCGGATATATGACCAGCTCGGTAGACGACACGTCTCCTGAAGACGAAGAGAATTCTGCTAAAGCAGGTATGTGCTGATTATCCGCTCTTTCGTAAACAGCGGCTGATGGCAGCATAGCCGTTGCTATGTCTTTCATATAATGTTCTTTCAAGGCCTGGTCGGTTGCGAAACACCGTGTTCATATAACCTGTTCATGTCTCGATGCTTCTATGTCTCACATCCTACATTTCGATCTCACCAATGATCATATCATACCCTCTCTACTTTTTCATGCTATATATCATTCAAGTGTTTATACATGGCGTTTTAAGAGGTGAAATATAAGTGAACATCCTCGGAGGAGCCAAATGTTGAAAGTGGTGTTACCTTGCGAAGGATTGTCGGTATAGAAGGCAGGCGGCCCAGGCTTTCAACTTGTCTCTTTCCACTCTTCAAGCCATCATGTCACGTACCAACTTCTTGTTATCGAGCTCGTGAGGATTCTAGCCTTCAGCCGGGTTATCGATTTGAGCAACTAACAAGCCCCGGGTCTGGACGCGGACGTGCCATCTTTCGCCTCATTCCAGCGGAAAAATGAGACGCATTGCTATATCTTACCGATACCATTCATCGGTGGCGCGAGCGCCATTAGTCGCATCTTCGCTATTGGTCTAGAACCTGCAGCCTTGAACAAGGGCTAGCTCATTCTCAGCAATTTGCGCAGAACGTTGGGCATTGGGAAGCATGCCGTCTTCATTGTATAACCCCAGTTTATGAGGGAAAACTTGTCCACTGCACCTATACATGAATCTGGGTAGCTATCTGCTGATTTCAAGTAGGCATACCATGCATTCACACATGACTACACACAGCGCTTACGTCCGTCAAGATGGGTAAAGTTCCGCTTGTACATTATTCCATTCGGAGTTGTTCGTTAAGTCTCGTTCTTTGGTTGGTGTTGTACTGAGTATAGCTGACAACGTCATCTTCGATACTGGTTCCTTGCGTTCAGCGGTTGCCTACCCTTGGACTCTGTGGATGAAAACTCTAACACCGGACTACTTGTACATATGATAACGCCAGTACCGTAGCCGTTCCAAGCCGATCATGTTTTGAGCGTTTCTCCACGTCTGGTAATCATCGCTCTGATCCTTGCAGGCTTCAGTAACCCATCTGTAGTCTTCTCCAGGCACACAAAACGAAATGCACCATCTTGGACGCACGTCTACGAGCATGTTCTCTGCCGCGTCGAAGATTCTCTTCATCGGCCGATCCTCCATGGACTGAGTGTCCATATAGTATTCTTGTAGAAGCCGGTCCAGCTCCGGCGGCGCGTGCCGGAAACATCTCCTTTCGGATGCTTGAAACCGGCAGGCCATGTTGGGCGCGTATGCTCCAAGTCTGAAAAATGGAAGGATGTCGACTGGGCCTCCGATTTTGAACCAGTAATGCACGCATTGTACGATGAGGGTCCCATGAGCTGTCCTCTTCAGTGCCTCGTAGTCCTTTGTCAAGACCATGGGGTAGTAATCTATTACGTACTTCTCGATGTTCCAGTACTCGACGTAGATCTCCGTGTGCTGGCAATGGATTGGTAAGTACTCGCTGCGAATTTGCTGACATGCTTGTGTAAGACCCAGATACTCCCGCTTCAGCGCACTCCAGTTCATTCCACTTCCGCTGGCACCCGCCTGCTTATGTGGTGGGCGAAGGCGAACTTTAATTATCGACGTGATGGTGTATCCATAAATTTCGTTACGAATCTCTGAAGTTACCTAGGTATTAGAGTCAGTAGGTAGCGTGAGGGAGAACAGCAAATACCAGCGGGCAGGGCAAGGAAGTCTATGCGCGTGAGCGTGCTGTTGAGTGGATCGTGCGGACCTCGATTATCCGGAAGCGCTTCTTGGAGGACTTTCCCACTTCCATCGGCGGAATGGCTTCTCAGAGTGCAGCCGGAATTGACGAACTCCATTGTGTCGTGGAGGTGGAGTATGAGGGTGAGTGAGCGTCGATGTTTGGGGGTCGCTCTTGCCTCTTCCGACGTGAATTGCTATGGTGGAGTGAGTGCACGTGGCCGCGCGATGAAGCCACCTAGCTAGGTAGTCAATTGCGGGGTGCGTTTGAAGTGATGAAACGCGCTTGTGGCTCTCTCTGCCGTGTAGTATTAATATTCACAGATCCATCGACTCTGGTCACCCTAGAGAGAGTAGAGTTTTGCTCGTAAGAGCTTCAGATCGTCGAGTCTTCGTTCTCTAGTTCTTTGGGTGTTGTTGGCGAGGACCCGTGGTTCTGCATACTCACAATGGCGCAAATCTGTTTGGCTCTAAACGTATCCCTGGAGGAGGGACCCTATGTATCTCCTTCCAAGATTCGAATGAACCTGAGGGCAGAATGTTGAAGACACAATATGAAAATGATTTATGAAAGTCTTCCCGTCTTCCAGCATCATGGTCCTGTTTTCTACAGGTGCATTCAAGAGGTATGCAACAGCTTATTATTTATCAAAGTGCAAGTAGCCTTAATATAAGATTTTATTGGACAGACAATTTATAGGGTTCGAAACAGAAATGGACCTCAAGTCATAACTTCAAGAAAATAAACCAACGAGGCCCAACGAGGCATGAGGTTATCATTCTCCGCATGAGGGCATAACCTGACTTGATTCCCAAGGACTAAGAGTGCACAGTGCAGTATAACACGAATAGGAGATATCAATTGATTTTTAGACCTGGAATAGATATAACAAAAGAAAGAGACCAAAACGAGGGAAATGAATCGAAAACACGATTCCAACTTCATCCCACAATCATAGATGAAGTCATACCTGTCGCACTCTCCATAAACCCACATACCGAAGTATGCTCAAGTTGGTGTGCGGTCTGGGATAGGACTCGGCCGAGGCCTACGTCTTACCTTGCATACCATACCATACCATACCAAACCAACTCGGTAGCGCCGACCCATCAGCCAGCCTCAAATTACCTCCAGATCTGCTCGGAGTAATTGCTGGCCCCGCTCCGCATTTTGGGCGCCATGGGACAATGGTCCACTACCCAGACCATTACCAGGGCGTGGGCTAGCTAAGCGGAATTGTAGCCGTAACCGTAGCCTTACGCCCTACGCCCTACGCCTCAGGATAAGATGGTACCCTAGCTTCGCGCCCAGATCTCACCTGTCCCATGGTGCTGCATGCGTAGGGCTGTACCAAGCGGGCTTTCTTTAGCCCCCTAGCAGCATAGTGACGCACTCGCACCCCTCGGGAGTAAAGATACTGTGATCGTGGTTCTGAGCTCCGAGTACACGGCACGCGCGAGCTGAGTTGTACTCCGACTCTAAACGGTGACCCGTCAGCCATGAGATGTAGCCTCATGTTCGCTGGGGGGTTGAGGGTGAGCAGTAGTCTAGTGCGGTCCTCTATCTTCAACGTACCCGCACGTTATTTGCTGGGAGACTATAGCTACCCGTGTACCACGACTCCGGGATCCTGGGCAACGGTGTCGAAGGTCCTGCAGATGGTGCGGCTTGACGCCTTCGGGAAGGTGTATCCTTAGGCCGTCGGACCTCTGGCATCGTGTGACGATTCGCTCCACTCGTCTCGTATTGCGTTCTCTTACCCGAATGCTCAGTGATACCTGGAACGCCCTCACGCCTACGTTTGTTCTTCTCCTGGTAAGAAGAAGGTCGAGTGTGAGAGGGCCTTTTGTGGCCTGATGTGGGCTTGGGAGGGACGCACAACTTCCGCCTATGGTCATCCTTCAACTTCTTCAGCAAACCTAGGCTGTTCAGCTTCTGCAACACCCTGTCAATGAAGCCTACTACGCGGTCCCTCCTGCTTCTCTCGGACGGCAAAGCGGGCAAATCCTTATCTACGACTAGCAGAGCAGTCGTTGGCGAATAAGCTGCTGCGTCGAGCTGATAGTACTCCGAGTACTTCGACTCCGCAGACGAGGGTCGTGAGCGATGCACGTGGAAGCAATCGCCATCGTAGTCGTAGCTGAAGCCTGTCTCAGCATCGTGACCTTCTATGTAAGGTTTACGGCCGTGTGTCGCCTTTCTACTTTCATGTTGACGCGATGCCTCAGGGCCAGCCTGAGAGCGTTCATGATTTCTCCGGCGGTGCTTCGGCTCGAGGGAGTTTGGGTCAATATAGCGAACCTCATGGCCCTCTTCTCTCCAGTTCTCATTTTCACGCTCGGGGTCCGAGGTGGGTGTAGATGAGTTCCTTTGATTTCGGTACGAAATAATAGGCTCGCCAGATCCATCCCAGTCCACAAACATGGTTCCCCGTGAGTCGGGTCGGGCTGGTTCGTTGGCCACCTGGTCGGCCAAGTGTGAGTCAATCATCTTGACTAAATCGCTGATTCCTGACATTTTGAATTTCTTAGTGTTTGAAACTTGTATGTAGTTATTGGTAAGTTTTGCTTTTTACTTTTGGGTTTAAGTAAATGTAAGGTCTTTTCTGATCTGGAAGGAAAACTATGGAGGCTGACATGATTGTAGTGATATATGCGTTGTTCTGCGGATTTGGGCGTGATGGACTTCGGTGGTGTATTTGAACATCGCTATTGTGTAGGTCTGTGAGTGGAATGAATGAACTTTGTGCAATGCACACAATGCCTGAGTTGATGGAAGTTCGATATCTGCAGTATCGTACATTGTGCAACAATACATCACGCAATTAGCATATCGTCACGCAACGAATGCAGGCTGACTTACATTCAGGCCTCTAGGCTTCGTTTATTTCAAACATGGATGCTGGAAGCGTATCACCCACACGGAGCCTGACGATTGTAAAGGAATGAGTGCAGCTGAGAAAGAGCCGATAGTATGATACTTTCCATTCACAAATTAATTACCAATAGTGCCCCGAACACTTCCATCCAAAGCAAACATGAACTATGCCAACCACCAGGTATATCCACTGAACAAACCATTCGCTTGGGTGAACGATGCATCGCAGAAAGCTTTCAACAAAAGTTGATTCGGGACACAAACATGAAGAGGGTACACGGCAAGGGGCAATGCAATACACAAAATTCGACAGTGGGAGGTATAGATCAAAGACTAACTCCGGAAACATGAGCAGGAAATTTGAGGGTCGATGACAGCAGGGGCAGAGGTCCGTCCACAGAGCATGCGGAAGTGTAGAAGATCTGAGACAACATTCAGTTTCAAGAAACTCAGGCATCTAGTTCTTGAACTTGGCCTTCAGCTTGCCGAAAATAGAAGTCCGCTTCTTCTTTTTGTCTGCGGCGCTGCTTGAAGCAACGCTCTCCGGAGTCGCTTTCGCAGATGAAGGAGCATCCTTCTGAGGAGTCTGCGGGGCCGTTGTGGTCTCGACTTTACTAGACTCAGCACCAGTGGTGACAGTGGGTTCGGTAGTGGTGGGCTGCTTGGACATGGGGGAGACATCCCGGGAGTCGATAGCAGCAGGCTGAGATGGCTCGGGGAGTGCAGGCTTCTTCGCATCTGCGTTGAGAGCATCCGGCTCGCTGGATGACTTGAGAGGCTTGGTATCGACAAGAGCATCTTCAGACAGACCCGGCGCAGTATCCGATGTCGCGGCAGTCACAGTGGGGGCTGGCTCGCCAGACTCGGTAGACTTCTTGACCTCTTTGAGCAGTTCCGCCTCGACCTCCTTCTTCTCCTCCACTGCCTCCTTATTGGCGGATGCTTCAGGGCTAACATCGGCTTCCTTCTGACTCTCTGTGACGACTTCGGGCACCTCGCTGGTAGTTGTAGCTTGCCCATTGAGGCCGACAGTCTCAGCCGCCTTGTCTTTTGCATCCTGTGCACGATAGGACAGATATGTTGCCGCACCTGCTGCTACCGCTGTACCAGCGGCCGCAGCCTCACCAACCTTTGCGGTAGTCGAGCTTTCTGCCGCAGGTGGCTCCTTTGGAACCTTCTCGAGCAGTTCCTGCTCGAGCTCCTTCTTCTCCTCGACGGCCTCGGCGTTGGCAGACGCTTCGGGAGGGAAAGCAGCCTCCTTCTGACTCTCCGTGACAGTCTCGGGGACTCCGCGAGGCTCCTTGGGAACCTCACCGGCGAGCGCAGCAGTGGTGCTGGTGGGAGCAGCAGACTGGATCGTGACACCCGGGTCTTTCTCTGTCTCAGCATTGGTATCTTGGGGGAGACTCGACTCTGGGATCAGGTTGCCTGCGAGGGGTGGCAGACTGAACATACCGCCTTTGGCTTCCCGTTCAGCTTCCGGCGTGAGAACGACGGGGCCCAGCTGCGGGGGCTGGGAGTCCGACTTCTCATACGAAGCAGCATCCGTTCTCGCGGTGCTCGAAATGGTGTTGGATGTCAAGGTGCTTGGGTCTGGAACCTTCTCACCCGGCGCAAGATGGATCGGATTGCCCGCGCCAGCAGTAGCAGGTATTGGGGCCACGCTGACGGTCTCTTCGGGCTCCGCCTCGTCCTGGTCCTCCTTGACAGTCGAGTTTATCGTGTTGCTGGTAAAGGTGCTCGGATCGGGTACCTTTTCGCCTGGCGCGAGCTTGACGGGGTTACCGGCGCCTTCCGTCGCGGGGATCGGGTTGACGGAGAAGGCTTGCGGCTCGCTGCCGGGCGTTTCGGCTGCCGGAGTCATTGGGAAGGCACCTGGGAGCGAGTCGGTAGACTTTGCGGTCTCTTCCTTGGGCACGGCTCCAGCGAGAGCAGCCGTTGTCGATTCGGGAGCAGCGGAAGACAGGGTGCTGACTTCGTCTTTGATGTCGTTAGGCTGCAGGATATTGTTCCAGATGCCCTTGCCGTCGTCTTCCTTTGGATGCGTGTCGTTGAGAACCCAGTTGCCGTCTACGACGAACTAGACAGTGAGTGTAAGCAAAGAGGTTGTCGTGGTGGTGTCGCCGGAGGATGGCCTCTTGTCGGCTAGCATAGGCAGAAGCGACTACTCACCTTGTACTGGTGCTTGGCCTTGGGCAGCTCAACCGTCTTCTTGAAGATGCCGTCCTCCTTGACCAACGTGACTGTCTGCTTCCAGTCATCGAAATCGCCGGTGACAGTGACTTCCTTCGCGGGATGTTCCCTAAGCAGGCAAATGAGCGAGGCAGGCCAGATGGCGGACCAGTTGCGGGAACCACATACCACGTAAACGTATACTTGCCCATGTTTTGCACAAGTGAAGCGACGGCACGAGTTTCTTTGTTGATGGTCCTGGAGATGTCTCGGGGAGCGCGCGAGGAAGGAGGGTGGTTGGGGAGGTCAGGAGCAGCCGACGACGCTGGAGATTGCGCACGGCAAGCGCGAAGCGGGGGCTGGGAAGGTCGATAAGGGCTTGCGGGAGAAGAAGCGCGGCGGCAATGGAGGCTCTGCGACCACAATGCGCGGCAGAAGAGTCTAGCAGGACGCAAGAGATGCAGCCGTGTACGCGGACGGGTGAGGCAGTTGGTCAATTGTGTGGGTTTGCTGCGAGCATAGCAACTGGTCTTGGCATTCAGGCTCGGCCTTGGCCCGCGTCGCTTTTATGCGGAGCCCGCTGATGAAGCACAGTTTGACTCTAACAAAATCATCGTGGTCACTACTTCAATCAAGCCTTTTGAGCTTGCGCCGGAGTTACTCCTTGTCGCGAGGGTTCAGTTGTGCCGCAGTGTCCCCATTGCCGTCTGCCACTCACCCCTCTAGCTCGTCTGCCCTGAACGTGGTCGTGCGCTCGTGCTCCTGGGCTCTCCCTGGACCCTAGGGTTGCGTCATTGCGGTTTCCCAGCATGTGACTGATGCCCGTACGTGGATGCCATGACACACCACCTTCTCGCAGTCGTTGAGCTGCTGGAGGCGCCCAACACGAACGGCGGTCTCGCCCAAAGGGCGTGAGCTTGCCCTTTGCCCCTGAGGCTCTTCACAGAGCCCAGTGCTGTCCCTCATCCGACTGCCATTCTCAACAGTTCGCCAGCGTCGCGAATTCTCAGTCCGTCGCGGGTTTCACCGTTACTCTTCGCAACTGGCAATCACACTGCAACTCTGCTCCCGTGGTCGATGAGACCCCGCTTGCGGTGGCCGCATCGGGACTACCGCTACAGTGTAGTCGTGAAGCAGCCGCGAGAGGAACGATACGGCGAGGCGCCATTGGATACGGAGTCTGCGCGACTCAGATCCTGATGCCGGTGAAGTTCAAGGAGTTCGTGTGCTCAGGTATTCACAGGGCAGAGCATGGCTAGGATGATGTCATTGACTGCGTGCCCATACTACCTGTGGTGGCCGTTGTCTTGTAGACCCCTCCTTTGAACCAGCGCACCGCATCTGCCCGCACCGCCGCGATAGATCATAGACATGGTGCAGCGATGCAAGAACACCTATACCTACGCCCTATGGCTGCACAGAGGGCTCGTCTGCGCTCAGGTTCCAGCCCCAATGCTAGCTGCCGTGAAGCTTGGGGCCGTACGAAGTCCGTGTCAGGTGTGGGCGGGAGCTAGGGCGCATCATCGCTTTGGCATCCCCCATGGCACATTGCCCTGAGGCCCCAGAGCTCAGGACTCAGCGATGGCCTTCTCCTGCCCGCCAGGCTCGCCAGACGCAGGAGAAACAGCGTGCTGGAGGGTGGAGGCTGCGAGCTGGCCTCTGAGCGGGCGCGCTCCCATGTGCCACAGACAGGCAGCCGCCAATGGCGAGCGCAGGTAGAGCGTAAGACACGGGCTGCGACTCGTACAAGGGCAGCCTTTCCAGGGCTCTTCTAGACGTCTTCTAGAAGATATAACCCCACCGGCCTCGCAGTGTCTCGCAGTGCCTACCGCTGAGAGCTGGCCTTGCTGTCCGCGCCTGCTTCCCTCCACCGTCTGCCAATCGCGGGCCTCGCACAGCACCTTTCGCGTGCACC
This sequence comes from Lophiostoma macrostomum CBS 122681, assembly GCA_010405375.1. Classification (NCBI taxonomy): domain Eukaryota; kingdom Fungi; phylum Ascomycota; class Dothideomycetes; order Pleosporales; family Lophiostomataceae; genus Lophiostoma; species Lophiostoma macrostomum. The sequence continues at coordinate 95,934 of MU004349.1, read as the reverse complement.
TCAGCTGCTGCTGCTGCTGCTGCCGCTGCCGCCCACGCTCCCCAGCGTCTGCACCATTCCCCTCCGTCTCCGCGCCCTGCCCAGCTTCTCCTGTTCCTTGCGGGCTGCATTGATCCTCCTCCTGCCTCCTGCGCGCCGCTCTGTTCGCTTCAGACCCCCCGTTGCACAACTGCACCATCCCTGCCCTTCCCGCGAACCACACGTCAAAGAGCTGCGGGCGCCGACCCCTCACCTCTCACCTCAATGTCGCTCCCACCCGACTACTCCAATGAGATATCTGCCCTCAACCGCGAGATCTTGAAGCAGCAGCCCGCCGACACGCTCCAGTTCTGCGCCAACTTCTTCCTGCGCCGTCTCGAGTCGCAGCGCGCCGAGTTCCTGCTCTCCCAGCAGCATTCCAGTCCCAAGGGCCGTGGCATTGCCGAGAGCAGCTTCCCCGGCAGCAATCCCTTTGGCACGTCCCCCAGCGGTGGCTTTGCCTCGAGCCAGATGCACCGCCTTGAAGAAGAGGAGGAAAACGACACCATTGCCTCGCCCACCGCCTCGTCCTTCCCGCCCAACGCCATGGACAGCTCCCACAACTCGCCCGCCAGCCAGGGCACCTTTGGCAACTTTGCGGGCTTCGGCGGCTCGTCAAAGGGCAATCGCTCGCAGCCGCCATCCGCGCTGGGCAACCTGGAGCCGCAGAGCTTCCCCAACAACTACAACATGAACAGACGCACGTCCGTCTCCGCCGAGTCGCTCAACCCCGCCTCCTCTGCCAACGACAATTGGACCCCGCCCTACCACCAGAAGTCAGACGACCAGCAGTCGCGCCTCAAGGCCGCCGTCTCGGGCAACTTCCTCTTCTCGCACCTCGACGACGACCAGTCGGCCCAAGTCCTCGGCGCGCTGCAGGAGAAGCCGATACCGACAAAGGGAATCAAGGTCATCCAGCAGGGCGATGTCGGAGACTACTTTTACGTGGTCGAAAATGGCTCGTTCGACATCTACGTCAATTCGTCAGGAAAGCTAGAAGCCGGTCCCGACGGCCTAGGAAACAAGGTGGGCACTGTAGGCCCAGGCGGTTCGTTTGGCGAGTTGGCGCTCATGTACAATGCTCCTCGAGCTGCGACAGTCGTGTCCACCGAACAATCCACCCTGTGGGCGCTGGATCGCGTCACGTTCCGCCGCATCCTCATGGACAGCGCCTTCCAGCGTCGCCGCATGTACGAAGGCTTTCTGGAAGAGGTTCCGCTCCTCTCCTCTCTCACACCGTACGAGCGCTCCAAAATTGCCGATGCCCTCGAGACGAAGAAATTCCCCTCAGGCACCACCATTATTAGGGAGGGTGACGTGGGCGAGTCTTTCTACATTCTTGAGTCTGGTGAGGCCGAAGTCTACAAAAGAGGAGTGGATAAGGCTGTCAAGAGTTACCAGAAGGGCGATTATTTTGGAGAACTCGCGCTTCTCAACGATGCACCCCGGGCTGCTTCCATCATCAGTACTACTGAAGTCAAGGTCGCCACGCTCGGGAAGAATGGTTTCCAGCGACTGCTGGGTCCTGTCGAAGGTATCATGAGACGAAACGATCCAAGCAAATCTGCACATTCCGACGGAGACAACGTTGATCCTCTAGCCAAGTAATATGTACGAGTTTACCGCACACCACTGTGCCGCGAATGGGCTTCTGATCAAAGCGACCGTACTCTTGTAAGTAAAGAGCTTGGAGATGATCAGACTTGGTGGACGGAATTCTCAAAGGAACGGGTGCCCAAGTGAGGCTGGAAGGTCAAACGGAACCCCAAATCTTCATGGCTTTGTGCGCTCACTCTTCTGGGTCTCTTCGCATGTATTCGTACTCTTCCCTACTATCACTAAGACGGCTTCTCGTAGGGGATGAAGAAGATGTGAGTACCGGTCATGGCTGGGCTTTTGTGAGCTGCTTTGCTACCTTTCTATACTCAAATGTCGCATGCTCAAGACGACCCCTATCCCGAATCTCGTGTGTGAATGTCAGAGTGAATAAGCAATCATGCGTGCAGAAGGCGCGCAGTTGTCGTTCAGAGCTGGAGCACACTTTGTGGTTACGTAGGACAATCACCCTGTTTTATTCAAAGCTCTTTCGCACACCAGTGGTGTCGCATTGAAGGGTTCTGCACGGTGCGATAGTGTGTCGAACGAAGCTTCGGTGTTGCCGTGAACGCGATGGAATTCCTACCATATAAACTACGTTGACCAATCACAGGCAGAATCGCGGGTGCTGCGTCATCACGCTTCTGCATCGAGGATCAGGCACCGGTCGCATTCCAGCTGAAACACATTTCTCTCCGTCCCGGACAGCCTTGCGTTCAACCTACTGTACTGCTACCTGCAGAGCAAATTGCCGGAGAGCGGCCAGAAGACAGACAATGGAAGACAGTCCCCTCGACGCGCGGCCGCCCACTCCACAAGACAAAATCGAGTAAGAGCGTCCGAGATTGATCTTCCACTCCAGCTAGCCGATGTGCGCTATCTTCGCGCAGCGTCTGCATTGCCTCGAGGAGGTTACTCGGAGCCTGTACGAAACCCTTGATGAAGCGGCGTACTATGATACCCCCTAGAAGTATTGTGAATTGACAAGGACCACTTCTTCAAACACAGGGGATGGATTGGCCCATTTTGATTCCGGATTTCTTCGTGATAGGTGGGTCCACTGAACTTCTGGGATATACCACAGTAGTTGAATGGCTCATCACCGTGGAGTCTCAGGCTGCTCTGTTACCATACATTCCAGGATTCACTAAATTTTACATTTGTCAACAACAAACCCGTTTTTAGACAGCGCTAGAATGTGGCCGGAGACCAAGAGGATGGCATGATTGTTATTGAACAATACCAGTGGGGCCCAATCTCGCAACGCGTGGACGAGCTCCAGACCAACAACAGGATATGCGAATGGGCCAGTCTTTTCCTTTAAAGGAGAAGCAACCATAAGATGCGGGCGTTGCATGATCCGGGCGACGAGAGCATCCACAGACAGTGTTGAATCGCTAGGTCTTCAAGAGAGCAAATGGGTTGTCACCAGCCACACCCACTAAGCCCACCATGTGCTTCGCCCTACCATCTAGGGTCATCCTAGGTGAGACCGGAACCGTCCTGACGTCAACACAACATCTCAGATGTTCGCACTATCTGATCGCGGTCGGTCCGTTGTCCAGAACTGCCGCTACAATGAAGTTTGCAAGGCAGATTTTGTGTAAGTGGACATGCGAGACTCTGTGGGTGGAATTCCACAACGCGTTTTTCACACCTTGAAAAGCTTCCCAGCTGATACCGGAGGACTCCCACTGCTATAATTGGTCTCGAAGGCCGCAGAACACCAATAGAGTCGAGCCATTGCTCTTCTCCCGCCGTTGTATGCCCATCTGCACCTGCTGGGATCATAGACCCGCTAAACCCAAAATGGAAAACGGGCTCTGAGGGCATTGGCTTCATCTTGGTCTGCGCAGCTGAGATAGTACACAACTCAGTCGGGGTTGCTCTGAGGTATCGGCCTGCCAGGAAACTGCTTGTAACTGGAGGGGCTTGATGACTGAAGTCCGGATACTGGTCGACTACCTTAGTGCCTTAGGCAGGCCCACCCACCACGCCAGAAGGCTCAACTACCCGCCGCCCCCAAAACTGATGTGCAGGAAACCCTCAATGTCATTCTTCAAAACTCCACGTTCTCCAGCCACATGAGCTTGTACCAAGCTTTGCGGGCTTGCCCTTTACCAGCACCAGCACAGCCGTCCATTACCCGTGTTTAGCTCCGGAAAGACTTTCTTCAGCTTAGCACATACCATTTCCCGCCCATCGCGCCCAGGGAAAACCATCTAAGTCTTCGGAAGCAAATACAAGGCGCTCATGAGTTCGACGTGCAGTGAATCAGACGGGCATTCCGAATATGATGCGCCTTTTCTATGCACTAGGTTACAAATGTGGGTTCTCCTGACATTGATCTCACAAATACCATTTCCCGGCAAGAGTTACCACGGAACCCTATGCCTCCCCCATTTATCTAGATACTACAGCCATCCTGGGGCGCTTTGGCCCTGTCGAATCCAACCCTTCGCCCCAAGTTTACCTCTATGGTGGACGTTGCCGAGAGCTGTGGCGCTGACTTACACTTGCTCCGTTTTGGATTGTTCTATGGACTATCCTGCCGGCTAGTCTTACGTCAATGCCCAATGCCCCTGGCGTTATATATCACTCCTCACTTCATCAACCATCGCCGTCGCCAGCTACGAGCAGCAAAAGCGAATTCTTCATCCCAAATCTATGACACTGGCAGTTCATCTTCATATCCCTATTTGCATTCGTCAGCATGTCCCCGACAAACGATGCCAAAGGCTCCAAGAAGAGAGCTGGAAGGAAGCGGTTGCCACCACTCCCAGCTGGCCCGCCTCTGCAATTCGTCGTTGCTAGCCATCCCGACCAGTTTAAAGCAAACGACACCATGAGAAACATTCGATCGCATGTTATGTACAAGCACCGCGGAGAGCATCGCGCAGAATCACCTGGGGATTTGCAGAGAGGCGAGTCCAGTCGCCACTCGATGGCGACCACACGAACACCTAGCCCGACGGTGGTGAGCGCAGAAGAGTTCACAGAGGACCATCACTTCTTGGCTCCTCCGTCTCGACACCGAAGCACTATCTGGGACAAGGAGTTCTATAGAATCATGTCCCAATCTCCATCGCTGGATCCGATTCGCAATCTCGCGGCGAGAATCATCGCCGTCACCACCGCAGAGCCGGCGCGCAGTGCTCCTCCATCTCTTGATCAGGGCTCTGAATACCCGTTTCCAAGTGGCAACGTCTTGTCTCAGGAGTCGCTAGAGGACTTGAAGCATCAGTACCTACTCAGTAGTAGTTTCTGTCAAGGTTAGTCCTTTACCCAAGCAAAAGCATGACACAGATCTGACTACAGTAGACCCACCGTGGATGACGATCGTGTGCAGCACCCACATGTCTTTTCTGTGTCATGTCAGCGTTGCTTGCGTCTTCCAAGATCTTACGGAAGGGTTTTTGGAAGATACTCCGCTCACGGTTTACGCGAAGACGAACGCCCTTAGGATGATAAAAGATAGTCTCCAAGGATTCAACACCTCTCTGGACGACTTCACGATACTCAGCATTCTTCATCTACTCATTAGTGAGGTTGGTAGCTATGACGAAGATGTCTTTGATGTACACCATGAAGGCTTGGTCCACATTGTGCACCAGCGAGGCGGACTGAGCCATCTCGGCCTGGATGGAAGTGTTGCCACGTTTCTCATCGTGTGAGTTGTGGCATGAGATCTTTCAAGAGGCAATAGCTTACATCTATAGCCTTCTTCTGACATTTGCTGTCATTCGGAGCCAGAGTGAACCTACAATGCTGCAAGGCTTCGTTCCTAGCCGAAGACAATCGATGATGCTGGAACGTCCTCTTCCTGTCTCGCCCCTCCTCGCGCCGCACGGCGACCTATCCATACTATACGGCAGCTGTTCCGAGGGCACATACCAGATTCTTGTGGACATGCACGAGCTCACGCGCATATTCATACTCCGCTGGAATTACGTCAGCGACGTTTTCTCTCCCCAAGCAAGTCTGGATCTTGCGTCTTATGATGCACATATGCAGCAAATATACGCACGAATGCTTCTTCTACCTCCTATCAATGTAGAAATCGCACCAGATTGGGTCTACGAAGCCTGTCGCCTCGCAGCACTCATATACTGCCGCTCCATTGTGCAAGGAGTGCCCTTCAGTGAGTCAGGCAACGTCATGCATTCACGAGGCACTGGAACAGGTCTTTCGAATAATACGGTTGTCTCTGCTCTTCTTACAGCGCTGGATAGCACGGATACGAGCGGCTTTTGGGGTAGCATGAGTGGAGTCTTCCTTTGGGTTTGCCTGTTGGGGGGAGCTGCAAGCTGGACGCCCTCTGCTACCCCCTACGAGCAAGGTAGCGAAAATGACACTACCGCTGCGTGGGTCAGGAAGTCCTTTGCGCTCTATGCGGTCAAAACAGTCCTGGAATGCGGGTTCGAAAACGCAGGCGCAATCGTACAAGGCCAACGAACTATGCTGCAGGTTCAGAGCCTGATCGATCTCAAGAGGGGGATCTCGAGCCAGTAGAGCAGTCTAACCACTGCGCAATCATCTATTCAACATCATGTTGCCCAAAGCTTCAACTATAGCTCTTGGGGGTACTTTGCAAGTACATTTTCTTTTCATGTCTACATCTTTTCCATCACGGCCTTTTACTCGTATTGAGTTGACTGCTCACGAACTTGCTCTTTCCATTCGCTTCTAGTCAGACTTTCATTCTATTCGGGTAGCTTCGCACGTCACTCCTTCACTTTCTATCAGTTTCCAATAAAAGGTCCTTGCTTCTAGTCATCCCCTGCTTCTAAAACCCATTATGCAAGATTTTTCTTGGTTTCTGTAGCTCTGCTCTCTCTGCATTGATATGGAGTTTCCCATGATTGCGCGTATACCTGCCTATTTTTTCGTTCCGAACTCTCACGCATTTCGATAAGAGCAGTATCATCAAATATCGTGCCCCACTACCTGCACTCCAGCCGCAATCTAGGGGCCATAAACTATGTCAGTCTGTCGATGTTCTTCAACTGTGGATCGCAAATGCTGGACCTCCACTGGGAATTTCATTGGTCACGCTAGTGATCTTGATCGACCTTCAAACCTCGACTGCATAGCTTGAGACAATTCCCACCAAATCCATGGCGCATTATCCGGAAGATGACTAGGCATGCGGCGGAGATACGATACTTTCGCTAAGCCGGTGTGGCGCATGAATCCGTGGCGTCCAATGATGCTTCCACGCTCCCTGCACCGCCGCACCATCTGCAAGGCAACCACGGCTGTTGCTCGAGGCTATCACGACTTCATGTCATCTATCACCGATCAACAAACCTAGAGATATGACCACCACTCAAGCCGTGCTATCCCAACCCGAGTCAGCACCTTCTGGGGCCACAAGACGTCATAGTTTCGAGACTTCAACACCAGACCCGCTTGACAAGTCGGCGGTTGCTTTCATCTCCGGGCCGTTAGATGCTACAGATGCCTACTTTGAATCTCACTACAGACGGCGCATTGACGCCGCCATTGCATCTGGCCACTCCTTCGTTGTCGGACCTGTCATGGGCATCGATACGCTGGCTCTAGAATATGTGCTGTCTCGGATAGTGGACCCGCAGCGGGTCACGGTGTACATGGCCTTCTTTGAGTATGCAAATCCACAGTTGAAGAGACATTTTGAGAATATGGGCGTTCAGACGAAGTGCGTCGGGGATGTGACGGCGACAACAAGAGACAGGGATGCGAAGATGACGGAAGATAGTGGTTATGATATTCTGAGGTACGTCGTTGTGTCTTGTTGAGGTCACTGGGATATGCACTGACTGGTGTGAAGTGAGTAGATGCTGTTTTTTCTCATCTGGGGGCTGTTCTTTGAGTTGATGAAACCTCACTCTTACGAGGAGCCCGTATTGATTGAGTCGTATACAGCAAGCTCGCGCCAACGTTGTAAAACCACACTTGTAGTGTACTATGAAGGTTAACAAAGGATGATGGAGCCTCTTGGGTGTCGGCGGGTCTATGACTCAATCAATACGCGCTCGTTGTACACGTTTCGGGTTTGGCCAGACTTGGAACAACGTTTCGGAGAAAGCATCGCTGACTCTACCATCGTCTCTAGGGTACCGCACGGAAGAAGAAGCAAAAGCATTATACGGCACCGGATGGTGGCCTAGAGTGAGCAACACCGAGATGAATGAGCGCAGACGAAAAGGTATCACATCCCAAGCATATCACTTGAATGAAGGTGCCGTCGCAGAAGTTGCGAGCCGGCACACTCAGGAAGAGTCACTGTATGAAAAAGAAGCTGGCAAACAAGGGAAGGCGAAAGGCGACCTCAAGGACCGTCTCACGAGGTTTCTCAGAAAGAATGGAGAGCATTGAATGGTCCCAGCATCACAGCTTGAACGCCAGCTCTCAGGAATTTCGCCAGTCGAAACAAATCAATGTCTGAGCTACCAATCTCCTCGGACGAAAATTGTTGATGAACAACTCTGGGGATAGCGATTCGACTCTCATGTCGTACAAGATACAAGCATAAGGCTAGCAAAGTCTCCGTCATGTTACAATATCGCGTGAAGCTACGTTCTGTGTGTTTGACTCAACCTTGGACCCCTAAGACCTGGGACCAATTAGGTCGTCTAAAGCAAAACAACACTCATTCCCAATGATGGTTCTATAGACCCATCCTCAATTTCCAAATTCAGCGGATGTTCAAGACCTATTCCAGCAATCCTTCCGCGCTCAAAGGATGAAACAGACAGCCGCTAAACGCAGATCTCTCCAACATCAGGACCAAAGTATCGGGACGTTAGAACTTCAGCCTCACGTAGGTACTTATGCGACCGTGCATTCTGACCCGAGCCGACGTCGCGTCGACTATCCCCGTCCAAGCGCCCCGTCAGCCTCAAAATCGCCGGCTCTCAATACCCCGACCGCTCAGACGTTTCTAGAGCCGAGACGCGGACTGGGTACCTAGTCTAGTGAAGAGTCTGAATGTGCACGGCCATAGCACCAACACCACCGCATGTGCCGTTCTCACATCGCGGAGCAGTCATCACAGAATGCAGGATATCCCCGTATGCTTCCGTTATAAATCCGACGCGCATGGACACTCGACTACTTTATCCGAGGAGGCTAGCGAGCAGATTGCCGATTTGGGGGCGCGGTTACACGCTTCCACGCTTGCGCTTAGAGTTTGCCAAAGGAAGAGCTAGGCTAGTCTTCGGCTACACCTGCGTCTTCCAAGTGCTCTCCCGGGCTTTGGTGCTGTGCCCGGTGCTGCGGATTAGCGCACGCTCGCAGCAGCAGCCCCATTCTATGATGGGGAAACGGGTCTGTTTCGTCGGTGCCTGACACTGCCTAACACTGCCTGGTGTCCCTACTCGAAGTTGTAAGCTAGCGTCAAGGCGCTGCAGATACGAGCTTGGCACATTAGAGCTGCTAACCCAGAAGTAGTCCGAGGTGTGGCTAGTGAGTGTGGCGGGTGCTTGTGGCGGGTGATTGTGGCTGTCTGAAGGGCAAAAACTGAGACACTGACACGATGATTTTTGAGATGAATGATGGGTCGGTTGATGGTGTTAGGCGTGGTCCGACTCCGAGGAATCTGCCTTACCTGAAAGGCAATCGGAAGTGTTGAACTGCTGCCTAGCATGATGGTCTGAAAGTTTGTTTGCCGCAGGTCGCAGATCCATGAGCTGTGGGGCTATCTGTCTACAGTTATCTCAAGTTTCATAAAGCTCTCGTCCCCAGAACGACTTCGCTGTTGACCGAAGAGCCCGTTATACGGACTCGAAGTATGCTATTTGTGTGAACAATTCCTATATACATTCTCCTGCTCAATGCTAACCTATGATATATCCCTATGAAGCATTCCCATGTTTCCAAAAGGGTCCAAAGCCATTCCACCAACACCAGTACCAATATCTATCGATCATGTGTACCCGCACATGGTACTCTTCTTCAAGGCCCCCTCTGGAACCAGCACATTCGGCAGTCCTCCACTCATCTTGACATCAACCTCTCCTTTCGCACTCGCTGTATACTTGTTACATGACAGCACCTCCACAACTGTCTCTCCGCTCGTGAACGCCATGCCCTGCGTTGTCAGCGTATAGCTGCCTCCGTCCTCGCCCTGATTCGTAAGGATGGTACGAATAGCATCTTTACGGAGCTGAATGGTGTCGGCCGTGTAAGATAGCACGCGGCTATAGTAGGTCAAGTAGGTATTTTGGGTCGAGGAGATGTGATTCCTGATTTGATTGAGGTAGGCGGTATGTTTGTAGAGGGGAGTGTCGGTCTTGTATCTGCTTCTCATTAGCCAAGTGGTGTTTTCACTTGTTGTATAACGTACCCTGACAACCACAGGGCCTCCCTGCACCCAGGATCGTCTCCACCTGCAAAGTGCTGCTCCTGGCCTTGGTATATGACAGGAATGCCATCGCTCATGACGGAAAATGCAAGGGCGTTCTTCACCAAGCTCATGTCATTGGTAACCGACGGAAATCTCGCATTGTCATGGTTTTCGAAGAAAGTTCCTAACAGCGTGGCGTCTTTGCAGCCATTCTTGGCGTTCTCTGTGCAGGATGCAAGGTTGACCACGAGATCCGACATGTTCGTCTTCTTCTGAAAGACACGGGTGATGGAGTAATAGAGCGGATAGTCAAGGACGGAATCCATGTACTGCTGGTATGGGTAGGTGTAATTCGCCAGCCCCTCGGAGACCTCGCCCATGCAAAACACGCCTGCGCTCTTGCACCATGGCGGGAAGAAGTCCTTGTTCACGTTCTTGACGCTATCTATCCTAAGACCGTCGATGCTGTAAGTCGAGACTAGCGACTTGATCCAAGAGTTCATTTCCTTTGCGACTTGGGGGCTCTCGGTCTTGATGTCCGGCATCGTGATATTGCAGTTGCCCAACCAGCACTTCTCGACTTGGTTCTGATTCTTCATATCTTTAATCTCACAGTAACTGTGGAAGTGGTCCGCGGTATTGAATTGTTTGAAGGTGCGGTAATTGACGGTATCGTGGCAGCCGGCCCAGCCCATGTGATTTGGCACCACATCAACCATGAGATACATGCCTTTTGAGTGCAGTGCTGAGGCGAGCGACTTGAGCTCGTTGACTGTACCGAATTTTGAATTGACGGAATAGAGATCGGTCTGGTAGTAGCCATGATACGCCTCTGCAACTTGTGCGGTTATCGGAGATATCCATACCTGCGATAGAATTAGAGCAGAAATCATGCCAAGAATGCAGTGAACGGACAGCAGTGAAGCCCATGTTCTTGATGTAGTCCAGCTTGTTTTCAATCCCCTTCCAGGTACCTCCGCAGTAGATGTTGTTCCTGACATCGCAAGGATAAGTTGTGCTGCCATCTGTTCGCGCGAAACTTGGTAGTGTTAGTGCGAAGCTTTGCACTTGATAAGTGAGTCTCGTGGAGCTTCCAGATGAACGTACGAATGGACTACGTCAAAGATTTTTGCAAGCAATGAACAACAGAATATCAGGTAGTCGATAAGGGTGCAAAGGATGTATCTTCACGGTCCTCGAACACGCAGACAATCTGAACGTACCGGTCTGTGAACACCTGATAGATGGATCTGGACCTCCAGTCACCTGCACTCGCTGCCGAGCCACCCGTTGCTAATGATACAATAACGGATATTGTTGAGAACTTCATAGCGAAATGAAGGATTCGACCTGGAACCTCAAGAGAAAGGGAAAAAGTACGGAAATTGCGGGAGAAAAGCCTGCTCCTGTCGGTGAGAGAGTATGTTCCTCCATCTTAAAAGCTTCGTAAAACTCACAGACCATCCCAAACTCGGGAAACTTGGTTTTTCTCGTACTTTCACATGATGAAGTGCGCAACCCAACTGTTACCAGCATGAGATTCGGTCAACGCAGCAATTATTACTTGACGTATTGTCATGGGGTGTTTTCTCGAATCCCAAGCAAGAAGCCTACGAGCATGACCCCGGCTTATATCCCTTGCATAGCCGCAGGGAAATTATTTCGGTATGACATCCGCCGATCAGATCAATCGAACAATTAACATGCGGCGTGAGCTCACGGCGTAGCAAGCTTGCCACATGTTGGTAAGTAACACTAGCCCCATGCGTTTGAATTTCTGGGGTAACAAGATCGCTGCGTGCTGGTCTCGTGGACCTCACAGTAAGCTTTAGATCTCCATGAGCAAATTTGAAGTCGGCTGCTCGGGCTGAACGAAATTTAATCCGGAATGGTGTACCATGGTATTGGGAGTAGATACCATACAGTGTCTCGGTGTATTTCGAGCAACGGCATTGATTGTGCGGACAGTTTGCCGGAGCCTCAGGGTCCACGCTACACGCTCCACGCACAAGGGCTTTTCTATGGTAGGACCATGCCAAGTGTACGCGAGATAACGCCGTGAAGGGGTCCTCACGTATCGCGCCTCGTGTCCAGTGTTCGAAGTCGACCGTAGCGATCGCACTAGGCATGTACCTCAGCCCGATATTGAGGTGGAAGTGGCTACATAGATGAGCCTCATGTGAGCTTCCGCAAATTATCCGGTAGGCCGACTCGAGCAACGATTGTCATCGTGCATCTATAGTGCTCTTGCACGTGCGAGCAGTGATGCACATCCGGTAATCTGCGATGCTTCCCAGATCTTCTTTTGCCGATGACTGCGTGTGGGTACATAATAACGATCGCGCGAGGTCGATGTCGCCATGCGCCCGTGACAGTTGCGCGAATGCCGACAGGCATGCAATGACGTGAGCTGTGGGTCTTAGGATGCTTGTTGGTTGGAGGGAGGCTGCGAATCGGTCAGCGTTGTTAAGTGTGAACCGACAAATGGTACGAATCTGACGTGGCATCTCGACATGCCACAAGGCGTCACAGGACGTGCCCTGTAGGGAGCGCTCTATCCCAACTACGGTAGGCATGGCCCACGAGGACAGAGAAGCTGCGCAGGTGTCGTGTCATCAAGTCGACGTTGAGCGATGACGGTATCAAAACCGGAATTGGAAGGCACGCGCTTGCGGCCTGTGGGAATGCGCGCTCACAGACACAACAGACTAGCCAGACAGATCACAGTGTTTTGTCGTACATAACCAACTGGTGGCATGAAACAAAAGTGTATTACAAACGGAATAGTGCCCTGCGAGGTAGGAGTAAAGAATCAAGCGAACCCAAAAAAAACAAATGCTGTGTGGTATCTTAAGCAACCTCATCCATCTAGTAAAGTCCCAATAGACGCCTGGTGTTAGTTGTGCTCCGTGGCGATGCAGAAGCATACGAAGGAAGGATGGCAATACGGCAAACCTAGTAGAGTTCAAGGGCAAGTTAAACTGCGCCTCCTATCTCCTTTGCCAAGGAGCTGGTTGCGCATCTTGCTCGGTACAGCAGCCTTCGCCCAACACTGCCAGGCAGCTCTCCGTATGATCTCGACCTCCTCGTTCTTCATCCTCAGTTGGCGCTTAGCCAACTTGCTTCTCTTAAGCTTCACGCCCTTCTCTTCCTCACGATTGCCGATCGGGAGCAGAATGCCAGGTATTGTTCCGCTGCGAGTCGCAGTAGGTCGTTCGAGGGTGGGCGAGGAGACGAGAGAGTCCAGGTCACCGCAAGAGGTTATGAGAGCCTGGACGCCGGCCGAGAGCTGCGTTGCCCGCGAAAAGAGGTATGACCAGTGCATAGGGCCCCAGAACGCATCTTGGTCTAGGGCCTCGCGTAGAGCTGGAAGTATGTGTGGTAGCGGCGGCAGCGAGAGACCATTGCCGTCGTCTGGTTGCGTTGGCAGGTTTTCCGATGTGGGCGAGGACGCGGTGCTGGTCGCAGGAGAAGAATTGGGCGACGAGATAGATGCCGTCGACAACAGTGACGCGGCAATCGTCAAGCGTATGTGGCTCTCGGTGCTGAGGGTCTCGATGGTGATGCAAGCTACGTGGTCTAATTTAGTCGATGTTCTTGCATGCAGTCGAGCGCTTCAGCTCTATAACTCACCTGGGCAACCCTTCGTTCCGCACCAATCGTCTGCCTCGCTCAAGAAGCACTGCAACCACAGAAACGAACCTCTAGCATCCCCGGCGAATGCTAGCTCGAGGTCTTCGGACTTCTGGGTGCACAGCGCAGCCCCCGCAAGCGCAGAAGCCCGCTTGTAGAGCTCAACAACAGGCATGATCAGCGCATGGAGTATGTCGCGATGCAGCAGCCATGTCTCCTGGGCCTGCTTGTCGCAGTTCGAGTGTTGCGCACAGAAGCTGTGGAATGTTAGCATGCGACCGTAAACAATACGCAGGATACAGCAACATACGAGGCTTGATTTGCTAGAATTCTACGCAGAAGCTGGAAGCCCTTGGACTGGGACAACAGCTCAACGTCTTCATGGGGGATGGTGAAGGGAGATTGTCCCCCCGGCAAGCTGGTACTTGAGAGCTCCATGTTCGGAAATCACAGCGGGATCGCGTAATGCATGCAGCTCCTGGTAAAGATGAGGGGAATCTTGCATTGAAGTATCGCTCGACTTTACAAAGGTGACAGGTGAAGGGAACTACAAGACAACAAAGCGTCGGGACGTGGAAGAAGTAGCAGTGACAAGTACGTGGTCGGCTACCCTTCGATAAATGATACAAGACGAACCAGGAAGCAGCGTTGGGGAGCCGGCGGCATTTACAGGCCCGTGCCCTCTCCTTTTCACTTCACCCACGCGAACGCAGCGTCCCCACGATAACAGTCTTGGAGTGGCCAGCGCGAGGATCCATGGGTGGCGTCCTCTCAATAGTCGCTAGGGCGCCGCGCGCTCTCTGGCTCCAGCCCTTCGGCGACCGTCGGTCAGGTTCCGGTAGCCACAAAGTAGCCCCCGCGCGCCATTAGGCCAATTGCGCGATACTGAAGGAACATGTTTCAAGACCTTGGATAACAACAGCAGGAATAGCACACGCGGTGCGGGACTACGCATGATCCTCTACGAAAAAGCTGGTATCTATTGAGAAACATTGATAGGCTTCGGCCGCCTCCGTCATGGTGTATGACACTACTTATATACCGTTCTACGACGTCGTAGCAGCTTGAATGTACCTCAATATTCGATAGCTCCATTGTAACGGGCCAACCTATCACGTTGGTGGTCCCTATGAGCATGTATGCCTTAACGACATCTGTCAAAGACGTTCCGATCATGTCTGACACCGTTGAATCTCATTTGATGGACGGAATACACGTGCCCTCTAGCTTCGTCAAAGGAGTCAATGATAAGTATTTTCTTCGACACGGTAAGCCACCCAAGGATGGATATGCTCGTCCTCAGGAACTGGGTATCTAAAACCCTATCAACACAGCAACTTCCACTGATTCAACGATTGAGTACAGCAGTCCAGATCATCTCTTCCGCCGCAATGGGGGTCCGATGAGTAAATGGCCTTTGCGAGAGTAAATATCGATACCCATGAATTGTACGTAATCCGCATGTACGAGCGAATGATGCCCACCATCGAGAATCCAAGAACCACATTCCACTCTGCCTAGCTACTTTTGATGGCCTTCTACTAATTGGACATAGTCCCTTCCATCTTCTCATTACGCTCCAAAGGACCACTCAAATAGCAATACCCTCGAACATTTTCTGGACATCATCCACATTCAGCTTACGCTCGAAGATGTCAACAGCTGCATCTGTCGAAATCCAAGGTGCGCGTCGTTTGACTGGCCGGGGGATGTCGACCGGGGCCGGAATGCTCGAGTCAACATCGGTGAGGAGGCTACTGACCAAAGGACAGCCCCAGTCCACGCGTGCGAGGTCATCCAAACTTAGATCTGTATCGACAACCATGTTCTCTGCACCAATCTCATGCCCATGAGCGTGCTCTTTTTCAAAGGCGTAACAGTACTGAACAGCGAGTGCCACTCCGTGCTGGGACAATTGGCCTGGAGACATCTTACTCAGAGCGGTCTCGAGATCTGTGCTGCTCTTGTTGATGCCATGGTCCGCTACCAACAGCTTATCTACGAACCCCTGTAACCGCCTCAGACCACGATTGGAGAAGTGGGTGAGATCGTACTCGCCATGAATCCAGGTGTCGAGAAATCTCTCCTGAACCGAGAATCCGTCTGTCGGGGCGCCTTTGTGAAGAGTAGCACACCATGCCTGGAAGAACTGGGTGACGAATGGAAGTGCATCGTCCGATACCCATTCGCTGACTGCCTGACCGTTTTCGACATTCGCAAGGATGAAGGTGGCTAGTATCACGTTCAAACGTACTGGTTTCCATCGCAGGTTGAGTGAGTGTTCCTTGTCCATGCCCCAGTACCAGATGGCTTTGACCAGGTCCAAATTGTCAGTCGGAGCATCGGCGGAGAACCCCATGGTCGCCAGAGCGTTGAAGTTGGAGAACAGGAAGGAATAGGATAGATGTTGCGGAACACCGTGGGTCATCAAGTTCTCGTTGCCCTCATAGATGTCGATGATAGTGGGGTGTTTCTTCCGCAATATGGTATGTACCGGGACCGTACTCATCTTCACCTGCAGATTGGCCTGTGCCTTCTCGTGGGCATGTAGGAGTCCTTCGGCGGAAGCCATGCTGAGACTCGGGATTGTAAGATGAAAATTCGACGTCGGTGGAGATTGAGTATCGTCGGAGGAGAAAGGAGAATGCTTAGAGAACCTCGCAGACAGCGGGGACTGAAACTCACCAAGCGTGGTTGCAGGGACAACAAGTCTGCCGAGACCGTGAAAGAATGGTGTCACGGTCCAGGAGCGTGAAGCCAGGGCAATCCTCGGAGCCTAATGACGACTATTAGCAACGAAACGGAACAGCATGCTCAAACTGCGAAGCATCATCATTCATTCTCCCTATTGGCCAGCATTGTGGTATCTTATGACTCTTCACCGATTTCAATTCCGTACATTCCCCCTAACGTCGTCATTCCCACCCTGTTCCTCCGCATATTTGCGGTCCTTATCCTCCGGTCCACCAAGACCCTCGAAGTCTTTCGCTTTGTACGGCCTACACACATCATTGTCAGCTTCCATTCTCCACCCCACCAAACACCGAGCAGCAAAAGGAAACAGTAAGGTCCACATACTTCCCAGTCCTAGGATCCAAATCACCACCCTCACTAAGTGGAATCTCGCGATTGTCTCCCGCACCCGAGGCAGCGGAACCGTATGTTACGTCTGCGCCGGGGAACTTGTTGCGGACGGACTCGTCGACGCCGGATTCGAGTGCTGTGATGATATGTCAGCATATCACGAGCATTTTCGAGGAGAACCCCAAAGTTGGAGGATGGAGAGCTGGGAAGGCATGCAGAGGTCCTGAGACGAGAAAAGCAAAGACATACTCGAATCGCTAGCACCCTTCCCATGCCTCGCTGAGACATTGGCGTCATGGCCTTTCTTCGCGGCCTCGGAGTTCAGATCGCGCTCTGCCTCCTTGGCGATGGTGAGTGGGTCTTTTGTGTATTCGCTGGACATCGTGGTGAAGTTCTATAAGTCGTGAAAGGTGATTCAATGTTTATTCTCACAGTGCGCGAGGTCACAAAGGTTTTAAGCACGCTATCTCGCGTTTTAGTGGAGCGATGATGAAAGGCGGCAGACCCTGATATTGACGTCACGAGAACCTCATACACCTGTAGACGCCAATGTTTTAGTGGAGATGACCTACAGAGTTGCAACCTTGGAATTGTGCCTCTTAGAGTACGTACGAACTTCATGGTATCATTTCTCTTCTATAACCGAGACACAAACTGCCAGCATCATGCAGGTCGCCGCCATGCAGATATACACTCGGGTTTCAGTGCCGAAAGCCTCGCACTGAGCTCTAGTGGTACTCCCGCACACCAAATGTATTATACAATATCATATGAAGAATGTTACGAGACGGGCGGGCATATTCAGTAGCCACCGTAGTTACGCCTCGCTGTACGACGCCGCCCTCCACTTCCCGGACCTATATCAATACTCTGCAACTCCAAGCTCAAAGCAGCCATATCCTCGGATGCGCCTCCCTCCAACGGAATTTTGGCTGGAATAGGCGGTGCTGCAACGGAGTGCCTTGAGCCTGCACCATAGCTGGGACTGCTGCCATATCCACCCAAGTTCTCCCTTTCGCGAAGCACATGCGTGTGTGGCATCGGTATATGTCCCGGAGAGGGATTCGTCGAAGGCGTGTACGTTGACATGGGTCTCGTGTCGCGTTTCTGCAGCCTGTTGCGGCCGCCAGATCCTGGTGGAGTCGTGGTTTGCTCTGGAAGAATCATAGCTCGTGCGCCTGGCGAGCCATGACTACTAGAATATTGATGTCTCGACATGACCAGTGCATTGCTGGGGCTTCCAGCGCCTCCATGCGCTGTGTTCACAGCATTGCGTATCCTCTCGCGCTCTGCGCGATCATTGCGATAGTCGCGCTCCCTCTGCCTCGCCGCTTCAAGGTCTCGAGCGCCGCTCAAAGCAGGCCTCTCTCGCGCAGTACGATCTTTTTTCGGTCCCTTTGGCTCTGGCTCCGGCGCCCAGCTGTCTAGGGGTAAATGATCGGAAGCGTCAATGACCCTACCACTGAATGTTACTACTTGTCCTTTATCGTTGACCTCGACGTTGCTGCTGCGCCGATTGTCTCCAGTAGTTCCGTTTGCGCCTGACTTTTGCGAGACAGTCGGGTTCAATACGTCGAAACTGTCCGGGGCAAAAGGAATTCCAGAGAGTCTGCGCTCGCTGGATTCCAGGGCTGGTGGGGGCGGCCGAGGTGAGACTGATTTCCGCGTAGGCATGCTTCGCAAAGCCCCCCTAGAAGCGCGAGCATCCTGGTTCTCTCCAGGACTCACCGCTCGGGGCTTGATGATAGGAGCCGGCTCATGCACAGGTGAAGTGTGTCGCGGCTCTTGTGGCGCGCTGTGCGGGTAGTAGTCTGGTGACTCTGCTACAGGTATTGATTGGTGATGGGTCAGCTGTAGTTGCCGTGGCGGTGTCTCGTACTGTGGAGGCAAGCGGTAATCCGACTCTACAGTGTGCCGTGCCTGTGGTGGCATGTCATAGGATGTAGCTTGATAAGCACCAGGTTCGCGATAGTCGGCGCGGACGCTCATGCGATTCTCTTGCCGAGACGAGTTCAAACCTGCAACAAGACTAGACGGGATCATTGCAGTTTCATTTCGAAGGGGAGACGGTGCCACGGTATCCCGAGAGACTGGCCGACTATTGCCTTGAGGGGAAACCCGTGGATGAGTATAGCGGCGTTCTGAAGCAGAATGAGCAGCGACTTCAGACATGCCATATGAGTGCGGAGCACCATCATACTCGGGGTGTTGAGGTTCCTCGCGATAGCGCGTGATATTGAGCGGGGCCGGCGTGTCGTCATGATAACCCGGTGGAGCGGCCTGAAGCTGCTGATGCATGGGAGCGGTGTTGCTCCGGTGCACTGGTGGAGGGGGTGGGATGTCATCCTCATCCTCTACTGTTGGCTGCATTGCCCCTGGAGACCGGCTATGCGAGGTAAAAGGATCGTATGAAGTTTGTGGTTCCGCATATCCGTTTGAGGCTTGATATGCATCATGAGAAGCTGGGTAATCATGACTGCGGTCGTTGCTTCTGCTCATCCTCAGAGGCTCCACCTGGTAGGCGCGTTCATCATACGGTTCTGCTGCATGAGGACCATTTGAAAACTGTTGTTCTTGATGTCTTGGAGAGTAGCCGTCTGTATGCTGAGTGGGAACGATAGGTGCTGAATGAGAATGCGGTAAACCAATGTGGTGCGGATGGGCCTGAGGATCAGCATACGGGTCCATGGACATGGTTCGACTGCTGCGCTCGCTGGGATGGTGGGATTGAGAATCCGTTGGTTGTACCTCGTATGCCTTGGGTGCAGTATAGGACATGTCGAAACCATGCGGTTGGTAAGGAGACGCACTGCCGCTTGATAATGGCTGGTTGGATGCTGGGCTGTAGGTGTCCTGTTCGACCCGCGATGATCGTGCCTGCTGCTGGGGGGTGTGACGGCTCGAGACAGGCGTGCCATTCATCGAAGCTGCATCAGGCAGCGGCCTTCGCTGAGATTGAGCATCGGGGTGGTAGCTCCTGCGCTGGTGGGTGGGCGTATGCTCGTTGCCTCGCGGCTGTGGCGGAGGCGTTGGATAGCCCCGTGGTCCTGACTGCGGGCCCGCGAGACGAGGATGGTCAGGCGTGTGGACTGGCGAAGGAGAGGCTCCAGTAGGGTCGGATGGCAAGGGCCGTCGCTTGATGGGCGTGTTCTCGCGAGGACCTCCAACCGCTGGACTCGCTCCCTCGGCTCGTGCACTCTCTTTCCTCTTCTCGACCGGAGCCTTTTCGTTCTTTGGCCGCGTATCATAATACGTGAGTTCGATCCGAATCTCGCCCGCGTATTTGCCCTTGCAGTTGAGGCCGTGCCAGCTGTCGCTCTGCCCTCCACCCGGCGTGAGCACGCTCTCCAAGCTGACGTACGTCTCTCCAATCAATTCCGTCTTCTTGTCATCGTTAAAGACTGAGACTTTGAGATTGTGGTAGTCGGGCGAGTCGTGGACGGTGAAGCGCAGTTCCTGGTCCCTGTGGCGTCTGTCAGGCTGGTGAAGCTCCCCGAGTACCGTGGCACACTTACCAGCGAGGCGTCTGTCCCCCGCGCTTGTCCGTCGTCGTCTTCTTTGCCTCCTTTCCCAGCCGCGCTGCGCAGTACGGGTCTTGCTTGCCCATCGACCGCCGGTTGGGCAGGTTCTTGGCCCTGTCCATGATCACCACCAGCGTCCCAATGTTAGGCCCGTCCACCGTCATGTCCGAGAATATCCCCGCCGTGTGCATCCCGCCCAGGCCGTTTGCCTTGGTCAACTTGGTCGCCATGGTCCAGAAAAATAGAATAAAGCTGTTCGCCTCGAAATCTTCAAGCGAGCGACGAGGAGGCGGCGGTTGCGGAGGGAGAGCGGGGTGGTGGGCCACGCAAGCAGCCTGGTCCGAGATTGATGCTGTTCATACGCTGCAATCGTGGGCGGAGAGAGCGACTGTTGGAATAGAAGATGCAGTGCAGCGGTCACGGTGCTAAAGAGCGACTAACAGTACCCGCAGGCGGTGGTGTCGAGGCTTGCGAAATCGCGGCCTCTCCAGCGCTTTTGTTGTTGATGCGTATTTACCCCCAACCTCCCCAAAGACGGTGTATGACCCTGGCCCCAGCCACGATGTTTCGTGGCGACCAATGATGCAGCCCAGATCTCCAAACACCCGATCCTGTACCTTGCATCAGCCTGTCTCCAAGTTTCTAATCCGAGTGTCTAACTGCGAACACCCTGCCAACGATTGCGCATGCGTGTTGCGGTCGCGAGGCTGGGTAAGAGCTGCCGGCAGCCGAGGCGACGCGCCCGCTCGTCATGAACAGCCGCCAGTGACATTGACATGACCATTGCACAACATTTCCTCGTACACATGTCTGCCCGCAGTGTTCAAGTGAATTCGATAAGCGGGTGTGACGCGGCTTTCACGCGTGTGGCACAGCACCCAGCCATCAGTCTCACTGACACTGCTCTAGTCCTTGGCCCGGAGGATGCCGGTGACTTGCAAAGGCTTCTGGCAAGGATCCGCTTCCGCTTCTCAATGATCATTTTAGTCTGCGCGATACATGACATGCATCAACACCGACCTGCTGGAGATGGCTCAGACAACCACCAATGCCATTGGTCTAGGGTCAAGTTTTCCGTTTGCTCCTGATGACGAACGCACAGTTGTGTGCATACCTATGTGGCTTCATGCCAGATGCGCAGTCTCAGCCGGAGCAATCATATAATGTGAAAATGACGCACCTTCTCATGAATGAACGGCATGTTACAACATGTCGAGAGATGAGTTCCACCAGCTATTCAAATTCTAGGCTACCTATCTACTGTTACCATGTCTCCATATCTCACTCTCTCAGAGGATCTTCAAGAACGAAAAGTCCCATCTCTTTAAGATACTCATCTCTCATACACATTCCTTTACGAGACCGGTCCAAACCAATTTGATGCGTCGTCGTATTTTCCTACTATACATTTTGTTTCAGTGCGTTCAGAGCAGCTTCTGCGCTGGTCGAGATGTCAAATCTTCATTTTCCGGCCTCTTCATCTGTGGTTCGAGAATATACTATACCACATCGCAATCGCTCCCACGCGACGAGCAAATAGATTCTTGAGATAGAGGCACACCCACATGTCTCGGGGACTGCCGGTGTTCAGAGCTCTGCATCCTTCCAATCATTCGGCATACTCATTCACATGTCTGGATAGTAGACTCATGATCACATCTCATGTGAACAAAGTGCGGAGAAAATTCACAGTTCCGACCGTATGTTTGCACACCGAGTATCAAATTGCTAACGCAACGAGCGCACTAGAAAGGTCGAAATGCGCTTGGAATGACCGCCCAAATGGAGGTGAAGGCTCCGACGCCATTGCTCACCGTTGGTTTCCTAGATATATGATCCCTCTGGCTCGTCCTTGTTATTGTTATCCCCAACAACTTTCCCAACTCTGTTGTCACATTCCAACACGACAGTCAATATTCTCGAAAGGTCCTCGATCTACTCTGATCAGACAACATCGAAAGGCCTCTACCAGTCGCCACTATCAGGAAAGCTCTCCCATATCCCCCACCTTCCTCAAGACAGTCAGCATGAAGCTTTCGATGATCTTCTTGGGTCTCTGCGCCACAGTGGCCATCGCGGCTCCACCTGCAGTAAGTGTCTCCTAAACATCACTACCTACCCGATCGTGATATTTTCGACTTCTTCCATCTAAGCCTTGAACTCACCCACTGGTACTCGTAGATCTCTCTCAAGCGTTCGGTCAAGAATGTCATTGACGAATCTGGCAACATCATCCAAGTCCGCTGTGTTGAGTGTCCTTGTGATAGTTGGGACATTGACAGCTGTCGTTGCGTCGCCCACGGATGCTGCTGTTGATTTGGGCGACCTGCATATCTCTTCTCTCATATGGACTCATACTGCCCCCAATGACGCGGAAAATGTACTGGATCAGCTACCATGGATGTGCGGGTTGATTTGGATATTGAAGGGCAAATTCGACATGATCTCCTTACTTGCTTGATCTAGCTAGGCACGGCTATGCGCAGAGGCAATTTCTCTCAAAAAGGACAATTCCTAGCTATCAGATCGAAACACTAAATTTCACAACTCAGGATTGTGTTTGCCCACACACTGCGGTGATACTAATCCCAGTAGCCTCTCACTGCCTGCCGTCATGGCTTACTGTCCAACAAGAATATTTCGATCAACAGCAACCCTCGTCTTTTCCAGTTTGCTCGAATATGCGTAAATACTGTGAACCTTCCATCAAGAGATCACAAACGGCCCTCAAAAGCGTAGTCTACCCGATTCAGCCTAGCGGCTTGCAATCGTGATCGCGCGTCCCCGCGTTCTTTCGGTCCGAACGCGTACCTGCCTCCCATCCGCCACTCTACGCAATGCTATACGTCGTACTCTCTTGCCATACACTTTCAGGCATATCTACTCAGAAACTTATAGACTACTACCTCATGCGCTTCACAAGATGCCGACGCATACGCCCTCACCGCACCGCTTCCTAGCACCGACCTCAGCACGGAAATCCAAAACGAGACCGCCATCGAGCCTCCGACAAGGCATCACCGCGCAGACGCCTCGACAAACACATACGGCTTCGCAAAGCCATGTGTCTCCTTCAGCAGGACGGAAAGTTATACCGGCAAAACGCTTCGTCATCGCACCAGCCCGACAAACACGAAGCACCGCTCATGCTGCAGTACGGAGCGATGAAGCGGGGCCATCGACACAACACGCAACACCACGCCCAAGACCTAGAAAGCTGAAGAAGGTGGAAAGCATACACGAGAGCTCGCAGGAAAGCCCCTCCGCATCTGCAGAACCTAGCGGCGGGATTCTACAAACGACAGAGTTTGGCTCCACACACCTCTTCCCCGAGAGCCAAGAACCCAGCTCTGAACAAGAGGACGAGGATGCGGAGATACTGTTCGCGAGCGAAGAGAAAAACAAGCGAAGACGTCTCTCCCCTCAACTGCCCAGCTCGCCGACCTCGATGCGGAATCCGCAGACCCCCGTGCCAAACACGGCGTCTACGTCCTCGCACCGCTTTCTAGTTCCCGCTCCAAAGACACCGGCGCCTTTCTCCAATACCTCTCACACACCCACCGCGACCGCGAACCCGACAGCGACACCAGCGCCATCACGTCCCCACTTCCTCCTCCCACCGCAGCCAACTTCACCCGCTAAGCCCTCCACGCCGTTGCCAGAGACCTTCTCCCCGTCGCGCAAAGGCCAAAAGTATGTGCCCGGGGGTCTGGCCTCGACGCTGCAATCTTGGATCCTGGAGACTGCGAGTTCAGGGTATGCGGCGGTGAATCGGGATGCGGTGGTTTGGGGTCGCGAGAGGGGTGATGGCGTCAAGATCCGGGTCAGAGTGAAGAGCGCTAATAGTGGGAAGACTGGAGTTGAGGATAGGGACAGTGAGGCATGCGATGGAAATGCTGATGTTGATTGTCATCCTGGTGGCGTGGTGTTTGTGAGGGGCGAGACGGATGCTGGGCTTTATAATGCGTCAAGGTTGCTTGGGAGTGTTAGGGAAGGCGGGGAGATCAAAGTCATGTTGGCTGGTCAGGGTGGGGCGAGAGGGAGCGGTGGTGTGAACATAAAGGCCGGTGGAAGCGTAGGTGTTCGGGCGCCGCTGTGGGACGTTGACCTTGGGAGAGAAAAGTGGATGGTGGGTGTTGATTGGGCTTTGTTGTGATGATCAATGGCGATTCGAATGGTCACGATAATGTACGATGGTATTTAAGTAACGAATATAGTGTGACATTGATCTTTAATCGTTATCATCTAGACGAATTGCACCGCACTAGGCTACTAAACACTGTATCTCCACCAGATAGACATGTCCCTAATCGTGTCCATATGCGAGATTGCCGACAATTTGCCAGAGATTCTAGGACCGAAAGGACACAAATTGCCACATCGTAATTCTTCGCTTGACCTGACTTCGTCGGGAGTAGAGTCAGAGCGATGCATTTCGATGGCCGAGAATTCGATTCGAAGGGGGGCGTGGTCTCAGCTGCGAGGCATTCGTCGAGTCACTCGTCTACCTTCGAGCTATTGTCACGTCCTTGATAGTGACTGCTTAGCGTAAGCGTGGCCATGATTCGGTTCGTGTAGCTTCGTACCTTGCTATCAATCCATCACAAATAGTCCCTGCCAAAGCATCCTCGTCCTTCTCCACAGCTAGGAACTCGTCTACGCTAGCCCCGGAACGAATGATGAGAGACCTCATCACAGTCGCTAGGAACTTGTCGTTGCTCCATACATCCGCAAACGCCTTAGGGTCGGCTAACGGATTGAAGGCAGTAGCCTTAGCGGTATTCCACGCATTCAGCTTGGCCTCCAGGCCGTCGGGAAGTGAGCCACGATCAGCGGCTGGTCCGTCCCAATGCTCGACAAGGCCGTCGTAGACAATCATCGCGAGAGCGTGAGGGTCCTTTTCACCTCTGAGATATGGATGGATCTCCGCGTACGATAGACCTATCAGCTCTCTCATTGCCTCGGAAAGAGTCTCTTCATTATCCCAATACTCCTCCTCTTCATCCGTTTCAGAGGGAGTCTTCGTAGTCGTAGTGGAATACGAACGATTGTTTCCACCTGTTCCGACTTGTTCAATGAGGGCTTCGTACTCGCTCTTCGGGCAGACTCTCTTCTTCTCATTTCCGCAAACACCTGCATCTTATCAGTAACAGAACCTGGAATGTATTAAGGATACGTACCACTTCCCTGTCTCTTCTTGGTAGAAGAATTCGGAGTGCTCAATTGTGGAGAGCCAACGACACGGATACTTCCTCCCGTCTTGAGTGTCGCGAAGACATCATGGACAAGGGCTCGTCTGAATCTCATTGACTCGGCAAAGTTATGCCCAAGCGCAGAGAAATCCGGCCATGTGTATGTATCATGCGCCTCTTCGTAGTTCAACGCGTTGAGTATGTCCAACTTGCCTGCATCCTCGGAGACGTATTCTTTCGGAAGCTTTGTCCAATCCCTGGCTACAGTAACAGTGGCTGCCACCATGTACGTCGGCCATTGCACTGATTGTTGTCAGAACTCCGATCATCGATTCGGGTTACCGAAAGTGTCCAAACATACTAGGTTTCGTGAGAGGAGCGGTGATGTCTTGGGTGGGTGGAAACGCAGCCATGATGTACGATGGCACCTTCACCACAGTGAAGTACACTGAAACACGCTGAGACGGTTGTTCTACGACGAAACAGGTGAAGAACAAGAGCTGGTGAAGATAGGTAGGACGAATGGGGTTCGTCGTCAAGCGCGCCAGCGCGCCTTCCACTCTCATCTGTCGAGGGCAGGCGCGATCACGGAAACCCGCGTCATGAGCGCGTCTCAGCAACACACAGAGATTCGGCGCACGTGGAATTGAGCAGTATGATCCTAATGAGAGCGAAGAAACTCATGCTGCTGTGGTCCTGAAAAGGCTGTACTATGCACTGCGCTCTCACCCGCCCGATTACCTGTCGTGAGGCGCACCAAGAGTGAAGCGAAGTTCAGGCTGGATGAACGACAATGTGTGAAGTCCGGCTAGGGTGATGCCACTGGACTGTTTGAGCTTTTAGCGACTCCCACAATGAAACTGGCAATGGCCTCTTTACTGTGTTCGATCTCTTTTCGCCATCATGACCAAAAGCTTGGAGACCATTGCGGAGGAGAGTGTCGTACACTGATAATCACGTCAATGCCTTTACTCGGTTGGATGTGAGACGTTGATGAGAAGTTGAAGTGGTGGAAATACGCTTGAGGAGAATTGAGCAGCTTCTTGAAGCCCTGACTTCTTGTAGAGTGAAATGAAAAAAACAGAAGTAGTCAACGCTGCTGTCTGGAAAATGCCTCGACCAATCTTCGTCAAAGACTGGACTAGGGGGGTGTTCAAGGATAGCAAATCTTGTAGACAGAATAACACAAGAATCATGGTATGCTCAGTGCGCTCCCGTAATAGTAAGAGCCCATGTCTACGATACCGGCAGCCAGAACTTAGACAGACACTAGACCCCTAGAGAAGTCATTTGCACCACCCTAGGGCATCTAGGAACCACGGGTTCTCACTCGAGTTCTCTGTAATCCACGATATGATTCGGGATCTATCCGCCACCCGGGACTGGAGTGTCGCACATGACCTGGAGTCGTAGGCTTATGCGTCAGAAACCCGTCGACCAATGTGAGAGGCCGGTTTTGAGGCCCCGTTGCGATATCGGCATGCCGATAGTGTTGAGACAGTGAATGCTAGCGAGGATAGCGCAACCTATTCTCAGCACGCTGCAGTCCAGGAAAACAAATCATCGGAATGGCTTCTTCCGCCATTTCTTTTGAAACTTTATCTTGGGTAACGAGTCCATTGAGTCGAAAACGTTGCCTGGGACTGCTCGTGTGCACCGTGACGGCTACGGCCGCTCGATCTGCCAGTCGAACCCGAAGGGGTATAGATTGCTGCAGGTTAGGATTCAACACTGCTCAGCAGCCAGTATGAGATGCAGTTCCCAACACCACCCTCTGCACGTTTGTCCATTGAGAGCGTGCCAGACGATGGACGGAGAACAAATCAGCCACCCCTTCCCCACACTCCGCGATTGGTACCTCGACTCGTTGATGAACACGTTTGCAGAGGGCATTCGCCATGCAGCCTCGCCGCGAGCTTTGACGAGCACGATAACCGCGGCATATTGATGCCCACGGCCCATCTACTGGATGCACGTCACGACCACCATAACCGGAGGTCAATTGCCAGCTTGAGATGGGTGCGAGCAGCGCGCTCGAACAAGTCACACTTTGGTAGCTGACGAGAGCTGCGTGTCATCCGCATTGGAAGCTCAATGAGGATCAGCGCGTGTCTCGTCGTAGGTTGCGCAAGACTGATGATGGGTGCCGTCGAGGATTCTGTAGCGGCCCGGCGGGGAAGTCACAACCGAAGCGCATTCACCCTGGTCCCCTGTCATGTCAACCCACCACCGGTCCACGTCCACGTCACACGTCGAACGATCAATTCATCAAAATCCACTTCCTATCCATCGTTCCCTACGCGCCCCTGCATACCCGACTCCGTCTCGCCGGCCAAATAAGGCTGGAGGCCATGGTACCGTGGCCCTCGAGGCCCGGCGACCCCACGCTTCGCAAGGCTTTCCAAGCCCACCGTTCGAACGTGAGCTGGCATACCCAATCGGGACGTCCACTAGCAATGCTGCACGACAACGTTGCGATTAACGCTGTTTTACGATGATGCATCGCGACTGCGGCTAGAGCCCACTCTCAGGCCTCAAATTCACTCAGACGTGGCACCAGTAAGAATGAGCCAAGCCGCCTCGCATTAGCATCCTCACTGAGATGGAGTCCGGAACTCTACGGGCTGGCCAACTTGGATCTTCCGATCCATTTCGATCCGGAAGTAAAGGTTGGTACAGATCTGCTCTCTCACCTGGGCACACCTACCTGGTATACGTCTTGTGACTTTGCTTCTGGGCTTCCTCCATTCACATTGATCTTTTGTCTTATGCTGCAACCTGCGTCTCATCGAGCCATTGTCCGATGTCCAGTTATGCTTTCCCCCTAGGTCTCTTCTCATTCGCTTCTCTGCGTTCGAATCCCCTCACCTCACGTTTTATGTCGCAATTGCGCATTCCGCTTTCCAGACACAGCAATGGGCAAGACAGTGTGCAAACATAGCAAGTAGCACCATATACTACAATCAGAACCTTTTGAAGGACCACATCAGCCTGTACGACGATGCGCCAATTCACGTATGCGGATGTATCTTTCTCACCATGGCACAACCCATACTCATCCGGCGGCCAAACTTTGTATACGTCCTCCGCCACGCCTCAGCAACCATCCTACAAACGCATAGTCTTGCCGCCCGCTCCCATCTTCTACCATCCCGGTATCACACAGGTGATTGAACCTAGTGATGACGAGGGAGAAGGGGACGCCGGTACGTTTGTAGTGTTGTAGGACCAACATAGATGCGACTGACACTGAATAGGTCCTTCCAATGCCACCGAGTCTGATGCTCCCCCTGCCGAACAGTCATTGATCGAAGCCCCCGAACCATCCCCGCCGCCGCCCCCAACTGACCCTGAACCTCAAGCTGCGGCGGAAGATGCTAGCCCCTTAACTGCTGTAGAAGAGCCAACTCCAAGTGAGCCCATACCGGATGCACAACCACAGGAGGAGCTATCGGATCCAATACCAAGCGCTGAGCCCGAACCGAGCGAAGAGACACCATGTGCGGGTGGCGACGAGGACAAGACCGAGGACATCAAGAACGAACCCCCAGGAACGGGTGGAGATGATGGAAATGCTGATGTTGAGGTATCGCCAGTAATAGATGACGTCGGCGAGGAGGACGTGGCGAGTGCTGCTAATAGCGAACAAGGCGGAGTCAGCCTGGAGACCGGCTTGCCCGCTCCACCGGAAACGGTCTCGGAAAGCAGCGCTGAACCTGCTAGTTCACCGCAGCCGGAGCCGGAGCCAGAGCCAGAGCCACAAAATATCGAGCTTCCTGTCCCAGAGAGCCCGAAAGTCGTCCATTTCTCTCCTGATGTCAAGGACCCGGATGCGGTTAGCCTTGGAAAGAAGAAGAAGGAGGATCCAAAGAAAGCAAAAGCTGCTGGAAAGCCTAAAGCTAGAGTGAATGCTTTCATACGCATCAAGGAGACGCCGCCGCCTGCTCCAACGCCCCCGAAAGAGGAAAAGAAAAAGGCCGAGAAGGAAGAGAAGAAGAAGGAGGTCAAAAAGAAGGCCGACAAAGAAAAATCCCAATCGGCAAAGGAGGAGAAGAAGAAGGTTGTCGAAAAGGACGTGCTACCGCCAGCGCCCGTCAAGAAAAAGCTTAGTAAAGCCGAAGAACGCAAGAAGAAGAAAGACGAGAAGGACAAGAAGTCAAAATCCAAGAAAGGGAGTAGGAAGGGCTCCCTATCATCATCAGTTGCCGAGGATAAGGCGGCGTCAGAGGATGGCGATGTCAAGTCTGAGGCTCCGGGAAGCTCTGCTGGAGAGCAGAACTCGGAAGTCCAATCTACGGCCCTCGAATCCGAGCCTTCGGTCGAAGGAGCTGCGATAGACGCTTCATCTGAAGCGAACACCCAATCGGCGGAGGACTTAACGCTGGTCGAGGAAAATTCGCCGCCAACTGATGGACTGGGTCCTGAATCCGAAGCGCACCCTGAAAGCTTGCCTGAGTCGACCCCCTCGGCCTCTGCGGCTGAAGCGGAAAGCCCTTCAACGGACGACTGTGCCGCGGAAGGGGTTCCTGGGACAAATGATGATTCTCCAGCCGATGCAAAGTCGATCACCGAGCCTGCTGAACCCGGTGGCGATGACCCTACTCCTCCCAGTGAGGATGCGCCTGCTAATGATGACGTACTCACGCCTGTTGGCGACGAGGTGCCGGTTTCTTCTGGTGAAGATGCTCCTTCCAATGATGATGGACAGAAAATATCCAATGACGAAAGCCCGAGTCCACCTGCGGCGATGGTTGAGCCTCCTACCCCTAGCGACGGCGCTCCTGGCGGTGATGCTATACCCGTTAATGACGGCGGAGAACCCACGCCATCCAGCGACGACACCCAGATTTCACCTGATGAATCCGAGCTTCCTCTTATCACCAGCGAAGCAGAGCCGAGTGCCCCTGGCGACGTTGATTCGAGCACACAGCCCGATCCTTCTGTTTCTATCGAGCCGAGCGACGAAACAGAGCCTCAAGACGAAGTTGGCAACGAGCTCAATGTACAGCAACTTATCGAGGAAGAGAAGCTAGACTCAAAGGAAAACTCACCCGCAGAGACCAACGAGGACACAGGCAACGGAGACGACCCAATCCTGGATAAGAATGATGCGGCCGAACATGTAGAGCAGACATCCGAGCCGCCAGAAGCGAAACTGGGTGGGGAAGAAGACATCGAGACGGCTGACGATCTATCAACAGAAACGCCAGAAACATCGGAAAGCACTGATGATGACTCTGGAAACATGGAGTGTCAAGCGGATGAGGTTTCGGAGGAACGTACGACCCAGGCGGTCGAAGGCCCTTCAGAACCAGACGACGCCGAAAGCAACACTATGCAGGAAGAGTCAAGCACTGCCGTGCAGGAAGGGTGCGAAGACCCTGTATCGCCTTCCCTTGAACCTAGAAACGTTGTAATTGACGAAGTACCGCCGCAAGAGACGATTTCACCACAGCCTGAAGAAAAACAGGAACAGGACCAAGGCGAAAGTGGAGACGTAGAGGTGCTTCCAAGTTGTCAGAGTGATAACGCGGCACAGAGCGCAAACGGTGATTCTGGGCCTATCGAGGAATTTGAAGCACAGCCAGCAGTATCTCAGTCGCCTGCTCGCAATCCCGACGAACCCAAGACTGATGAGGTGTCATCTTTACCTGATCTAGTGAGTCCCATGGAGAATGATCATGGCGTTGAGGCGAAACAAGACAATAAAGATCCTAGCACCGAAGTGGACGTCAGCGAAGAGCCTATGACAGATTCAGTTCACCTCAATGAAAGCTTGCAATCCTCTGGGCTGGATGACGGCCATAGCGTGGCCGACGATACTGAGATTACTGATGACCAAGCTGTCAACACTTCCAATAGTGAAGAAATACATACTTCCCCAACATTTGAATCCCCAGCCTTGGAGAGCAACGAGAGTGGCGTGATGGTGGAGGAGCCGGAGCCTTGTGCTGAGCCTGGAGAAGTTGCAGCGCCTGATGGAGATGGGACGGTTGTCGACCATGCAGACACTGCTTCTCCCCAAGAGCAACCGGGGACTGGCGATGCCAACGCAGCTGAGGACGCTGGAGATACCTCTAGTGTCACGCTTGAAAGCAACCTCAGTGCGGTCCAGCCTCAATCGACGGTGCAAACCGACAGCCCAGTGTTAGATGCGAGCAGATCAGAGTCAACTCCTGTCATCGAGAGCACTGAGACTTTAACAGAACCTAGTGGTGAGTTACCTTTCGTTCGAATCCTGTTCCTGTCTCTTACGTGCGATCGAGTGCCAATTGCTGAAAGTGCACGGTGTACTTTGGTATGCCGACAAATCAGTATTGACTTCAAGTGCTTGTTGTTCGCCTCTTGTCATCACGTGGTCTGTCAGCTTATCGGCGCATGTAAGCACCGTACACACAGACAACCTGCCGCGATGAGTGGCATGCACCTTTGCCCCACGCCCAAGTCCCAAGCCTGGATCTTTCATTCAGCTTTACTCATTCATTGCTTTCGTACATCTCATGGTGGACTGTCGTATTTGACAGACTTTTCTTTCCCCATGCCGCATCGTTTTCACTAATGTCCCGAAGATGTTCCACCGCAGTCTTGTGAGGACAACCCGGAAGAAAGCTGTGACGAACCCTCTGGCAACACCACGAGTGTAACAAATGTCGAACCGCTTCATGTGGACCAGGAGGAAACCCGAACAAACGAGCTGCAAGAGTCTCAGATCCAAGACGCCGACCAACCCGATGTTTCGAAAGTTGTGCCTTGTCCGGACAGCCATACAGGAGTTGAAAGCATAATCAAAGACGAATCAGGGGACAGTACCTCAGATGGGGTTGTAGAGCAAGTTTTGACTGCGACGAACTCCGTAGGGGAAATTCCCGTTAGCGACCCTCAACCGCCGCAAGATGAAGTCACCGACTGCCCGGACAGTAATACCGCCGAACCGACTGAGACGGATGACAGCCCAAGCACGCTCCCGGAGATCTCACTTCAAAGCCATGATGAATGTACTCAGCAGGAACAAGAAGGGGACATTGCTATTTCTGGAAATGCAGACGGCCACTGCGCGACCGAGCACGACCATCAAAGCCACGAAGAGGCGCGAATTGACGATCAAGAAGTCACCATTTCTGCAACATCTGACAGTGAAATCATCCAAGAAGCGCAAAATCCCATTCAGGATACTGAGAAGTCTCACGGGGCTAGCGACAGCAACGAAATAGTGGCCAGTGGTCTGGCATCGGCAAATGGAACGGAACTTATTAGCGAAAACACCGTTTCGGAAATCAACGATATGCTTCAGGACGCCCAACCCCAGAGCTCCTCGGAGCCAGAATTTGAGACTCCAATTGACAACGATTCGCCAACCGCTACGCTGACGGAAGATGCGCATATCACGGAAGGCGTGGATCAAACGCTGGAAAAATCCGGCAGCGAGTCAAGCGACAACCTCGAAGAGGACTCCAACCCTACTACAGAGACAGTCCAGAGTGAAGATCAAGTTGAAGCGTCTCTTGAGAGTGACGACGTGGTTATCGATGCTACTACGGCCGATTGTGCCGGGTCGCCAAGTGAGACTGATGTCTCCATTCCGCCCGAGGACGTGGATCCATGCGAAGCAAACGAAATTCAGGGAGATATTGAGGAACCTACTTCGACGTCTTGTTCAGCCGAAAGTGAATCAAGTGAAGGCTTGTCTGAGATCAAAGATGAGCACAACGATACTGAGTTGGAGCAAGCGCCTCCTTCGGACTCGCAGGTCCTCGAGAGCAATAACCATGAGCCAACGGAATTACCAGAACCCGTAGAGGGTAAAGGAGATGTTGGCGAGGCGCAGGAAAGCGACCAAACGGCAATCGAACCACTCGAGGAGCCCGCTCCAACATCATCACAACCATCGACCAGCGATGAATCGATTTTGAGCGAAGTTACTTCAACCGAGCAGCTTGAGAGCGCAGTCATCGATGTTCCTCCGGTAGAGACAAGCATAATCCTCGAGGATCCTACAGGCAACACCGAGCATGAAAAAGACGCAGAACCACTCCATTCAGAAGTAGGAGAGCAGCCGGTTCTACCTAGCGTAACCATAAATGCAGATGTTGACAGCAACGACCCACCCACGGAAACACCTTTGGAAGGATGCAACGCTAATGGGCAAGCTGCTGATGAAGAGATAGGTGACGCTGTGGAGCAAGACTGTTCCAAGAATTCAGAGGTTGTGGAAGCTGCAAGGGATGTAGACCCACAAGAGACGAGCGTCGATAAGGTTCTCCCAGATGACATACCTCCGGTAGAAGTGATCCCAGATGTCGGTACAGAAGTGCAGGATCCTCCCCACGATCACGAACCACAACAGGACCCATTGATAACAGTAGACGGGGACATCGACGCTAAGCTGGATAATCCTGAGTTGACCTCGAGCGGAGAAGAATTACAAGATATACAGGTACGTAACTGCGAGGCACAATTTGCCTCACAGAAAAACCATTCACGATTCAGATGGCATTAGGGTTGAGAAGCTCTCACCACTCACTTTGCTTCTCTTTGTTTTCAAAGAACACTTACTGATTCTGTACTGTTGTCTTTCAGGATGAGCACGAACAACAATCAAAGGGCACCGAGTCGGGAGATGATGATATGATCGCGGACCACGTCCTGGATCCCGTTTCAGATGAAAGCAACCCTTCAACCGAGGATAGCCCCGAAGATAAGCTCCCAGATCCTGAACCGGAGCTTGTAGTAGGAAATTTGCCGGCGCAGGATGTGGATACTTCTGTTGCGACTGACACTAATGCTATTGATGATGCAGACCAGAGTGGAAACGTTGCAAATACGGTACGTAAGCCCACTGGTTCACTGATATACCACTGGGATGTCAAATGAATCTATGGACGAGCGATCAACAGCTCAAAGGCCTACGTCGGCCTTTTGCTATAGCTGTGGATTGCGACGACCCCAAACATCATCCTATACCATAGTGTTACCCCATATCTTTCCTGGTCAAAAGCAGGTCGCTAGGAAGCATCTACCTCGTTATTCAGAGTATTCACTGACCTTGTACGCTTGCCTTTAGGTGAATGAGGATGACATCATCGAAGAGTCCACGAATGACGGACCGGTAAACGAGACAAGCCATTCAGATCACAAGGTGAACGAGCAACCAGACCCTGGAGAGGCTGGAGACATTAGTTCTAGTAAAACTACTGAGAGCCAAGAGGAAACACAACCCGCACAAGAACAACAAATTGGCGAGGAGGCATCGAACCAGCCGAGCCAGGACGCAATTGTGGAATCAACGCAGCCTTCTGGGCCCGCACAGGAAGCGCAGCCTACCTTGGATGCGCAACCTACCCCATCGCCTCAAGTTAACGACGCTGTAGCTCAGCCAGAACCGCAGCCGGAGTCCAGCCAAGACCTTGAGGTTGTTCAAGAATCACAGTGCGCTAAGGAGTCACATGCCATTGTTGCGCCAGAGCTGGAAGCTACCACAACTTCCGGTGCGCTCGAAGAAGAAGGGCCCCTTGCAGGATCGGTACCCATTGACCAACGGGAACCAGAGCCTGCCCCGCTTTCTGAAGCGCCTCAGGAACTAGAACCAGTCGAGGGACCAGCTTCTCCCGAGCCCGAGCTCGAGGCGACCGCACAGGAACCTAATCTTGCTGATGAAAATATCAAATCCGTTATTGAGCAGGAAGAGAGCATTGAAAAACCTGTAGCCGACGACCAGGTCATTGCAGAAGAATCTATCAGTGCGGAAAACAAGGTCGCGGAGAACTCGGCCGTGGAGGAACCTGCTACGATAGAACCTCCTCCAGAGGATCCTACTCCAGAAGAACCTACCACAGGGGCACCTGCTGCCGAAGAGCCTGCTACCGAAGGAACTCCTACTGAAGAGCCTGCTGCCGAAGAGCCTGCTGCCGAAGAACCTACTCCAGAAGAACCTACTTCAGAAGAACCTACTCCAGAAGAACCTCCTGCCGAAGAACCTCCTGCCGAAGAACCTCCTGCCAAAGAACCTCCTACTGAAGAGCTTGCTGCCGAAGAGCTTGCTGCCGAA
>MU004349.1:0-60416 GCA_010405375.1 Lophiostoma macrostomum CBS 122681 | reverse complement strand
CAGAAGAACCTCCTGCCGAAGAACCTCCTGCCGAAGAACCTCCTGCCGAAGAACCTGCTGCCGAGAAGCCTGCTGCCGAGAAGCCTGCTGCCGAAGAGCCTGCTGCCGAAGAACCTCCTACAGAGGAATCTGCCGCAGAAGGACCTATTGCAGAGGAACTTGTTGTAGAGGATCCTGTTGCAGAAGAACCTGTCGTGGAAGAATCTGTTGTGGAGGAAGCTGTTGTAGAGGAACAGGCTAAAGAAAAACAGGTCGAAGAGGAACGTGCCACGGAAGATTCTACTACAGAAGAGACCGCCGCGAAGGAAGAGGTCGCGGAGGCACAGGCCATAGAGGGAAAGGTCGTGGAGGAATCTGCTACAGAGGAGCATTCCCCAGAGGAACCTGCTATAGAACAACAGGTCGCAGGGGAACAGGTTGCTGAAGAACCTGCCACAGAAGAGCAGGTCATACAAGAGCAGACCACAGAGGAGCAGAACGAGCTTGTAGTAGAAGAGAGCCAAGCACAGCCGGACGACCAACAGAACAAGGATTTGTCAGTCGAGTCCAGCGGACACGAGGAGCCTGTTGAAGTGAAGCTCGATGACGGTGAACCCCAGCAATTAGATCCTCCCGCTCCGCCAACAACACCGCCGCAAGATACAGCTGTATCCGCGACTGAAGCCTCACCAGCCTCACATCCACGGGAAAAGCCCCGAAGGCGGACATCGCATTCTCATCGTGATGGTAAAAGCTCCTCACATAAGCGACGTGAAAGCAATACAAGTACCACTGAACGACCCAAGCTCAACGGTATCGCGCTGCTAGCCGCTGCAAAGTTCGCCGGATCTGCACGAAATAAGAGACGCGATAGCATGACGGAAAAAGATGCTACTCGACATAGAGACAAGGCGAGGGAGACTGAGAAGAGCAGTAGCAGTAGGGAGAGGGAGGATAGAGAGAGGCCTCGCCGTCATCGGGAAAGAGGCGATGACAAAGAGACCAAAAGACGCGTCCTTGAGGCTAAGGAGGAAGAAATCGCGCGGCGTAGACGTCATGAAGCTCGCCGCGCCGAGCGTGCTGAGAAAGAGCGCCTGGCTAGGGAGGAGGAAGCCCTACGAATCCAAGCCGAGGAGGACGCGCGACAGAAACGCCGTGAGGAACGGCGAGTTGCAAGAAAGGCCGAGGAAGAAGAGCGTCGAGCTGCGAAAAAGGCTGAGGAGGAACGAGTGCGGGTGCTAGAAGAGGAGCGGTTGGCCAAAGAAGCCGAAGAACGACGAGTGCGTCATGAGGAGCGACGCAAACGCCATGAAGAGAAGAAGCGGCTTGAGCGAGAGCGGCTCGAGCAGGCTGAACGTGAAGAGGAAGAGACTCAAAGACGCCGACGTCAACGTAGGGCGGAGCGAGAGAAGGAGAGGTCGGGCACATCTTCCAAGTCCGAGAGAAAAGAGGATGACCCGTCTCCGCCTCGTGATGCTGCGCGCCGAGCCGCAGAGGAGGATGAATCAGAGCCTACCCCAAATCCCTCTTCTTCTTCACCAATATCACCGCGTGCCCCTACTCGGCGTCACACGAATGACCGTAGCCGAGAAGCTCCACCGAATCCAAGAAGGAATAGCCTCTTGGGTGGCCTGGGACTGTTTGCGCGGTCCAAGACAGAGCCAGCTGTGCCCATATCAAAGCCCATCAAGCCTATCAGCAAGGTCAAGACAGATCCTGTGGCGGACACGAAGAATAAGACACGACCCTCCAGCAGTCAACAATCGTCTAATGGGAGCCGCGAGAGGACCGAGCGGCCCCACCGAAGTCGCCAGCATTCTCACCGCCATCGTCAATTCAAGTCTGCAGAGGAGGAGGCCGAGTATCGAGCTCAAAAAGAGAGACGAAGAGCGGCTCGCGCTGCAAAAGAAGCTGAGTTGGAGATGTCTGGAGGCCGCGATGGGGGTATCTCCCTTGCTACTGCCGTTGACGATGCTGCGGTTCCAGCAGAAGTCGTTGAGCATATCCCAGGGCCTGCACTCATGACCGAGCCAGCGCGAGCACCTACCCCGATCCTCAACGACGCTGCTGCCGTTGTTGGAGCATCCTCGACATCCTCAGCCGAGCGCCGTGACCGCCGTCGCGCGAGCAAGCGTGTATCCATCGTGGAAAATGAGCGACCAAAGAGTCGACGCATTTCGGTGAACGAGAAAGATAGACCCGTAAGTCGTCGTGCTGAGTCGGATCGTCCACGGGCTCCGCGCCATGACGAGGAACAGCAAAGGCCACGACCAAGACGGAGTGACACAGAGAGGAGTAGCCGCCACAAGAAGAAGGATGAAGGGGGCTTCAAGGGCTTCTTTGGTGGTTTGAAGAGGATAGTGGCATGACCACTGCGTGAGATGTACGATTGAATGCAATGGTTAGAGCGGCATGACAGGTTTTCTTCATCGAGAGGCGTTTGGGCTTGTTCTATACCATTGAGTAGCCTCTTTCATGCAGTTTTGGCGTTAGGTCTCGGCATTGGGTGGCATTCTGTATCAGTACGACTGTATGCTTGCTGTTCGATTTTCTTCATTTCTGGCAAGGCATCATGCGTTTGGACCTCTGACCGCGCTGGTACAACACTGTCCTCTTTTCATTCTGAGAAATTGTATTTTTTTACTCTCTTTCTTCACCGGCGACGATGTCACCAGTGTGATGATATAACGAACTATTTGATATGTACTTGCACGAGGCATCACCAACCGGATCTGCGATCTACATTCTTAGACTGCGCAATTCTTCTGGACCTTTGAGAGCGAGCGTACTTGCAGATGGATGTCCATGCAGACCGTACAAGCAGGTAATCGAGCTCAGGTTCACGGTGACAGACATGCAGCTGTTTCGCGAGCTACGTCATGTGCGCCACAACGCCACGCGTTCGTTATCTCAGGGTAGCTCCTACCATGGCTCGCTCTCTCCACCACGGCCGCTATGTCTTCTTCGCTCAACAAACTCTTCGAAAAAGGCAAGGCTAAAGTCAAAGAGTATCAGTCCTCACATCAGCAAAATCAGGGCTACCCAGGCCAAGGCTATCCTAGTCAACAGCAATACGGCGGCCAGTATCCCCAGCAACAATATCCTCAGCAGTACAACAACGCGTCACCAAACCAGCAGTGGGGTCCACCACCGCAGCAACAGAACCAACAATGGGGCCCTCCTTCGCAACAATGGGGGCCACCCAACAGCCAGTACGGGGCGCCTCCTAATCAATGGGGTTCTCCTTCACCCTTGTCTCCGCCTGTACCTCAGCACAGCAAACCGCATTCGCCGCAACCTCCTCCAGTCCCAGGCAATCGCCCCCTTTCAGCACAACCGCACCCGCCTCAACCTGCGCCCTCGACCAACTTGAAGGTGTTCTGGCAGCCAGCCTTTGACGCCTCAACACTCGTCAATCACAACTTCCGCCACGAACTCGGTGACCATGGTTGGGGCAATAACGAGAAGCAGAACTACGTTGACTTGCCCGCAAACTCGTTCCACCACGACGGCCGACTGATTGTGCGAGGACTGGTACAGAATGGAAGCTACACAAGCGCGCGGTTGACATCGCACCAAACGCTGTCGCGGCCACGAGGGTATTTGACGGCAACGATATTTGCGCCAGTCGCTGAGGGCATTTGGCCAGCGTACTGGATGTTGCCAAAGGATCCGTTCGTCTGGCCGACAGATGGCGAGGTGGACATTTTCGAGAGCTGGAACGGCGACTGCAACAACCACTCATGCCTGCACTGGGGCCACTACAATGGGGAGGACTGGAACAAGCACCGTGTCATGGAGACGAAGCTGCATGATATGCAGCATCAGCCTCACACCTTTGGGTTTGCCTGGTCGGAAGAGGATGGCATACCTGGTTGGAGGGGCAGGATGATATGGTACATAGATGGCAGACCTGTGATGAGGGGGGATATCCCTCAGGGTACGCGAAGAATGGAGGATTACAGGATACTAATCAATATAGCAATGGGCGGTAATGTATGTGCGGGGAAGCTTCCAACAGATGGCTATTACGATATGGTCATCAGCGATTTGAAGATGTGCGAGGAGCCGTTGGGAGGATGGGGAGAATTTGAAAGAGCCTGGAGCCATGTGCCGGAGGGAAAGACCATGTAGGTGGAGTGCTTCGAATTGTCTATCTGAGCCGCACACTACACGACAAGCCGAATGAGTGAATTACCCAGCGAATGCGATGTTATCCATGTGTGCCTCCGATCTCGGGCCATCCACAAATCTGGGTATGAGAGCTTCCAACCTATACGCTGTGCGCTGAACGACATTGCATGCATCGGTGAGCGAGCCGATGGTTTCCTTCCTTGCGAATCTGTTCGCGCTCACGTACGCGGTTCACCTTCATACGGATTCGTGGTCGCCATAATTGGCTAGGAGAATGAGTGTGCTGGCCCTCCGTGCAAAGTCTACCTCTTATCAAGTGGAAGACTCGACTCGGTTACGGACCACGTATTGCCGACCTTTTTGAATAAGCAGTCTCCCGCCGGTCAAACGACCTACGGTGATACCCGCATCAAGCACGCTTTGTGCGTATGTTGGGCCGTCTCCTACATCAATTTCGGGTTCTGGTCCTGATCGTATCGTGATGTGCAGATAGCGAATGTGGGGAGGTACACAATTTTGGAGTAGTTTCGAAGCTAAGACCATGGCGACTGTATCCTCGTGGTACGAGTATGAAGGGCGTGAAGCCAGAGAGATATGAAGGTACTTGGTCTCGCGGAACGTATGTGCCGATTCGACAGAGATTGGACAAGGAAAGAGTGCTGGTAGAAAGCTATGGTAACGAGCCATATCTTTCAGCAGCTCGTGCTCGAATTCTGATGTGACCTGGCGGCAAACCAGGCGCATGTTGTCCGCTGAACAATGCTCGCCATCCAAGAAGTCGGTGTCGCGGATGCCTCTGTTTCGAGTCGGTACAAGGTACTTGTATATCTCCAAACGGAGCTCGCTTGGTAAATAGAGCAAGGGGGAGGGCGCCATGGTTGTCGTGTGATACGCGGGAGGCGGGTGTGGTGGGAGGTTTGAGTGAGCTCGTGGCTGGGTCGTCCTTTCCTGCGCGTGATTGCAGACTGATATCACGGCTGACGATGTATTCACACAGGACCAACAAACCTTGGAAATACTTTCCGTCTAGTCACGAATTAGATCATGTTCGATCACCCAGCGCGCCAAAATGTGTATCAGCCCGCAGACAGTTGCTGCCATGAACGCCAGCAGCAGCAATGGACACAGCCAGGACGTGATACTATGATACCACCTGTATGGACCGTTGACGGTCTGCGAACTCTGCTCCCTGTCCAGCCAAACAATTCTCCTGCCTTGACGGATCGCGCACCTGGCCAAGCTGTTGCCCTCCCAAACCAGGCCCGGCTTTTCCTTGACCTTCGGCCTTTCTCCAGCGATAAAGGTTATCCGAGTCCTATGCCCAGATCCCTGGACATCATATCCGAATAGTCCACCCCGCAATGGAAGTGCATCCCAATACAACTCGATCTTGGGTAGACTCGCTCCGTCAGTTAGCAATATTTTGTCTATATGCGCCAGTTTGTGGATGGCTGCAGCCGCTTCCCTAGCGCTCCACTGTCGACGGAGAATTATCGTCAAGAGGCACAGATGGAATGGGCTGTCGTTGACGAGCTTTGCGCAAGAGACCAATGCAGCGTCGTCCTCGATTTGAGGTTGGAGCTCCACGCTTATGTGCTTCGTTTGTGCATATGTTTGAGGTGGAGCGTCTAGAACCTGGAAGCCTAATCTCTCCGCGTACTTGTAGTATTCGGCCATGCCTCTGAATAACTCGTACTCGTATTCGGACTTGATCTGATGGCAGGGGAATCGGAGGTTGTTGGGTGTGCAGCTATCGCCGAGATTAGTTGGGAGGACATGTTTGTAGATCTCAAAGCGTATCTCGCCGGGTAGAGTAAGTAGTGTACGTCCTGGTATGGTTGTAGCGGTTTCTGGTGGTGTAGAAGTTGGCTGAGAAGAGCTTTCCAAAGGGCCACCACCGTTTCGGGGTACCAAAAGCGGTAGGGAGGAGTGACTTTGCGGACTAACCAATGAGTTCATGCTTGACGAGAACGATGGACGGAGGTGAACATGGCGAGGACAATTTGTTGAAAAGCCGTGTTTGGTAACTTTGGTGTGGTATCTGCCGGAAGGCAGCCTCTTACGAGTCAGTTGTCAGTGTCATGGGTAAGCTGCGCCGCTACTTATTGATTCTCGAGGTAGTCTTCTGGATTTCGTATTTGGAAACCGATGACGTCTACATCTCAGTGGTCATGATATGCCATAGGAGACCCTTCAACTCCGGACCATCGTATATCATATCT
Organism: Lophiostoma macrostomum CBS 122681; assembly: GCA_010405375.1. NCBI lineage: Eukaryota > Fungi > Ascomycota > Dothideomycetes > Pleosporales > Lophiostomataceae > Lophiostoma > Lophiostoma macrostomum. The sequence goes on along the minus strand of MU004349.1, from coordinate 54,081 downwards.
CTCCTAACGTAGGGCGGAAGAGCATTTTTTTGCTCTTGTAACAATTTCCCTGGAATTCCGAGTGCACAGCTTCCAGTGTATAGCTCAATCCGAAAGCATTTAACATTCGTTGGATCTGACTCACGCAGATTACCCCGGAAGAGGCTTTCAATCATCCTCCTCCACCTCAAGACCCAAAGTATGTACGATACACGTTGAGGATCACATCTGCTCGGCTCTCCAATCGGCTTGATCGCAACTTTTTTGATATGTGTCTTCAATGAAGAGAGAGTTCTGAGGGATGCTTCATAGTGATGAACATAGGGTCCGGAGAAAGGAACCGATATCTCTAAGTGCTTGTGCTTCGGAAGGTTGGCGCAGTGGTAATTTGGAAGAGGCCGTTCGAAAGCTCTGTCAACAGTTCGTGATATTGGGCTACGGCTTGGAAAACCTCGTTATCGTATTCCTCCTTGACCTGGTGGCAGAGGAGTCTGACGCTGTAGGCTGATTGATCTTCGGTGCGAGTCGGCAGCAACCATTTGTAGATCTCGATGCGTAGTTCGGCCGGTAGCGATAGCATAGAATGGCTTGCCATGGTTGCTCGATGTACAGCGAGATTTTGAATCCGAATCCAGACACTTGAGTGGGGGCATTTGAGTTCTGCAAGATCACGGCGATTAGGATGACGCAGTGAATTGCTTGTTCACGTGAGGTTCGTCAAATGATAGCGAGGCAGGTACGGCCTGGTCAAAGCGCCATTAGTTACGCTATCAGGTTGAAACGTGATTCAAGGGTTTGAACAGTCGAACTAGCAGGCTCAACAAGGATAGAGTTTAATCACGTCACGTCAAACACGCTTTCACTGCCGATGCGCCAGGCACCAATATATTATTGATGAAATGAGCAGCTCAACCCAGCTCATTCAAAGCTCGGAGTACTATATCAACGCGATGTCATCGGAAACTCGAGGGCTCATCGAGATGATCCTGAATAAGAAGCTGTGAGATAACTTACTCTCGCGTCTGATCTGCGCTAACGGTCCTTATACTTGTTAGTCCTGGCTCGTCTCTCACTACCACTGAAAAGTCGGAACAGGTCGTTATACGTAACAAAAAGGGCGATGAAATCGGACATATGGTCGATATCCGCCTACTTTCTCACACTGAAAGAATGTGTCTGCTCCGTGGACCTTCTCTCAATCTGTTTATAGGGTCCGACCTCATCGGCACGATTTCGGCAGCCATTATCAAAACCGCTACAGGGAACTTGCACCCAGGTTCTGGTATCCATCTGCCTCCTGATTTCGGAAAGGAGGAGGTCAAGTATCTCATCTCCTACCTCACGAACATCTGCATCATGTCAAAGCCGTTTCCTCTCCCGGTACGAAAGAACCTAGCTCAAGATCTCGCAGTTGTTCGTGTGGCCTGGCAGTTGGGAATGCCACTCTATGTTCAGCATCTATCAGATCACTATTGGAACTATATCAAAACCTGCGTTCCCACAGATGGTGACATTCGGGCGGTCGAATTGCTGGATTTTCATGGTACCTTTACAAAGGATAAGAGGTGGTTTTTCCACATGGCACTGCGCTTAGCCAGATTGAGGCGCAACAGCAACAGCACCTTGTGGAATCAAAGGAAACAGGTATTCGAGAATACGGCGATGCTGTCGGCGGTAGAGAGCGCTTACACGTGGCTTCAGAAGCAGCAGGGACAAAAATCAAAGTCCGTAGTTCCGCAGAAGAGGGAGCTTATCACGTATGGGAAGAAGGGCAAACGACGACAAGGGCGCAACAGGACCAAGTTCGACGCAGGCTACTAGACTGACTCATTGGTGTACGAGAAGAGCGTACAGATCAATTAGGAAGGCAGCCGCCAAGATTAGTTTGAGCCTAGGCCATGATTGGCCTTCTCATATCAATCTTGAAAGGGAGATGGGCAATGTGGATGCGAGGTGTTTGGGAATCACTCAATCTGCAACCTTCACAGGAAGAGGTATCAGTTCATAGCAAGATAGGCTGATTTCTCCCCACCAACGTTACGTAGTTCAGTGGCCAGTCGTGTCTGAAACGCATGATGCGCTTCCTTTCCACAGATGTGCTACCCCGGCGAGTCCGCGATTTAATATAACCTCATGTGGCTCGCGACAACTGCTGCTCAACGACCTTCTTGATACCCTCCTTTGCCGTCAACCTCGCAAGCCACTCCTTGACAACGGGAAACTCTTTCGCATCGTATAGGTCATCGGGGATCATGACATCCGCGATGTGCTGCCACGTAACAAACACAATATCCGCATAGGAGAATTTATCCCCAACAAGCCAAGGGCCGTCGCTTCCCGTCCCCGCCTTCTCCTTCTGTGCCTTGAGATGCCCTTCCAGGACTCCCGTAACGCGCTTGACCTCTTGAGCATAGCGATTGATGGCACTCTCGATCTTTTCAGGGTGATAATTGAAGAACCAAGCAAACTGGCCGTAGTACGGGCCTTGACCCGAGACCTGGAAGAAGAGCCATTGCTTGGCGTGGTAATACTCTGTAGTCCCGGGTTCGAAGCTCAACTTCTTTTCGGTGTCGTACTTTTCGATAATATACTCGAAAATGGCACCGGACTCCCAGACGGTGATACCGGTGTTGGGGTCCTGGATAGATGGCATACGGCCGTTGGGGTTGATGGCCAGATAGTCCGTTTTCTTGAGGTCCGCAAAACTGATCTCTTGAGCCTCGTAGGGAACACCGAGTACCTCAAGAAGCATGGAGACTTTGGGCGGGTTGGGGCCACCCTTGCCCCAGACTTTGATCGGTTTGAGTGTGGAGGCCATGATGCTAGGCTGGTATTTTGCCTTTGGTGAGGATGAAACAAGGTTGTGCTGTTGAGTAGACGGATGAACTTGGAGGCTCTCTTGTAGGTTGCTGAAGCTTCTGATGGTCGGACATGGCTCTTTTATATTGCTCGGTCGCAGGAATACATCTGAATGATCGGAACGGATGAAGTCCTCCCGGAACGGGTGTAGGCCTACCCCGGATTTCTAAGTCGGATTGATAACAAGTGTAGTACAGGGCGCGGCTACACGAGCCGGGTTGAAACTTGTCCGTTACCCAAAGCCAGTGTATCGTGCGAAATGCGTACGCTGTGATATTACGGCGACCAATCTTAGTGTATACTAAACCTTGTATACCAGGATACCAATTGCTCCCGCATGTGCTAGCCCGAACGGGCTACCGATGGACAGAATGGGCTACCGATGGACAAAACGAGCAATGTGTCTTGGACAAAATGGGCAATTTTCTGACGCTGTAGCTGGTAGCCGTCCAACCAGCATGACTGCGAGCATTCCCTCCGACAACCTCGAATGGGCTCCTACACCGCCGGAAACACACCTTTCAAGGTTCCTCCGCCTTCAGTTTGCTCGTCATAATCAGACCCGTTCGGACTTGTCCTAGGATCCTCTCTAACTCATTCTCGTATTTGCATTCGCTTATCGCATTTCTCGTAAATCGGTGAACTCGATCCACCGAGCGATGTTGGCCGGAGCCAATGCGCTTGACATGCACTTCACATCCAGCTAGCTACGACTGGCTTACAAAAACGAAAGGGGAGAGCCTAAGAGTGTCGGATCGTCGGCGTCAGCATCGTTGCGAAAGGTGTCTGTGCATTTGTCATCCACAAGCCACTGACACTTCCTAGGTTGGAACTTCGGAAGTTCGAAATGGACAACGCCGGGAGCGGGCAGCCAGTACCCTGGTAAGGGAAAAGACCGTGGAACTCTTCCTTCTGCTCAGTCCAAGCTCGTGAAGTACATATCTTGGGTGATTCACAGTCATCACGTGATCTCGTGACGCGTATGTCTTGGCGCGTTCTGCCAAGCAACCCCAAGTCGCTCCATTGTTGTTTCCATCAATGATTGTTCCAGTCCACAACGAACATCAACCTCCGACCATCAAGCAAGTAAGCTTACCACTACGCCTGACTGTTTTACAGAGCTGACCAACCAATGCAGCAATGGCCAATAACAGCCCCTTCCAGCCCTGGCCGTATGGCCCGCCTTTGGAATACTCTTCGTCTCGTATGTCAAGTCTCACACCAAAGGCGTTGTACTAATTATAACATAGCACCGCGTTTTTCATCACGTCATTCTCAGCAACATCCATCGCATCCTCCAATGCGTCATTCGATGCATAATCATATGCAATATCCAATGCGACATCCACCCACGAACGAATTTGACGAAGACCCCCAGAAGCGATTGGAAGATACGCTACGTGAAATCAGGGAACTCGAGGGGAAGCTAGAGAGGTCGAAAGAACAACGACAACGGGCATCCACGATTCGAAGCGATCAGCCATATAGAGTTCCTTCAGAGGGGAGCAGGCAATCGAGCAGAGCTTCTTGGGAAAGGAGCATTGAACCGATTGGACCTCCTTTCGATAGGAGGATTGAACCGAGTGGACCTCCTTTTGATAGGAGGATGCAACCAGATAGATCTCTTTTTGATAGAGGATGCGACCAAATAGACCTCTTTTTGATGAGAGGATGCAACCAATTAGACCTCTTTTTGATGAGAGGATGCAATCAAATGGATCTCCTTTTGATACGAGCACTCAACTTCCGCAAACCTCTACCAACATTGGAGGTTTGGGTTCCACAACGGACCGGAATCCACGTAGCCACACAGCGGCGGCGAAGACGCATGACTCAAGTGGTATACCCCCTGCCGCCCCAACCGCATGCAATTCCCAACAACCCCAGCAAATGAGCTTCGTAAATCGTAGCGTCGCAAGCAGCAGGAACAGCGGGTTCACGAGCCCGCTGCACAGCCACCAAGATGGAGGCTCGTCTGAGACGAGCCCGCTTTACACTTTCGTTCGGGTCGCGAGTCTTGCCGACCTGAATCGAATTCTGAAGTTTGCAGACCAGTCAACTAGTGCATTCGCGAATCGCAAGGTACCTTCGACCTTCATTAACGTGGAGGAACATTTCAAGCAGGAAGACACAGTGTTCAATCGGAGCAGGTCCGGGAAGGCCATCCTTCTTCCTCCCAGGTATGGACACATTCTCAACACCCAGACTGGTTGCGCGCTGGGTCGTCTCTGCAAGCTCCGCCATCGCCTCTTGTATCCAGCAGAAATCTATGCTATCCTCCTGGAACCTCAGGAGCAGGGAAAGTTCTTCCTTGAAACCGAGTATAAGAAAGCTTTGACTCTTCTCGAGAAGAAGAGAAGGAGGATTCCGAATAGTGCGTTCGACGTCGATACACTGGAAGCACTCCTCTCGCAAGAGCGCGCTAAGACTAGTGCGCATACGAGTGCTTTGATGAGCGCAGACACGCGTGTCCCGTCAGGGACGCAGACTGCTGGTGGGGTTTCTCTCCAGCGGAATACCCAAGATACTTCTAGCCTAGGTGGTAATCGCACCTGGAACAACAAACGACGGCAACATGGACGGACCCCTTCCCCACCTGGGAAGAGGATCAAAACTGAAGCTGACATCGCCGCGAAGGGGGATGAGGGAGATGAAGGGGTTTTCATCAAAAGGGAACCGCGTGATTCTTTCGGAGGCTTTGGTCGATAGACTAAGGTCAAAAGTAGTTCGCACAAGTGATTAGCTTGTTCTTCGTAGTACATCATATCGAGGACCTACCATCATGTTCATGTTGTCTGCTCACAAGTGGTCTCATGTTGCTTTGCGTGACTAGATGTGGACGGAGACCTAGCTGGCATAACGGCGCCCATGGAGTGACCCAGACCTATCTAGGTGGTCCCACTGCCACACGCAGGTGCGAATGGGCCAAACCTTTCTCAAATACAGCCTGCAACCAACAGGGTTCCTTCTACTCTAAGACAATGTCTTCATAGTACATAACAATGTCTCAGAGAAAAGTCATTGGCATGCTCCCTACGAAGACTGGCTCATTCAAAGATCGAGGCTGATACCCACATGTCTGAAGGTTGACGCACTTTTCGTGCGAAGGCAGAATGTCTCGGAAATGGGAAGTGCTCTTGATGCAGGCGATCACAACAAGTACTGTCTCGGTGAGTACATAGCAGCTATGCACCTACTAGTCTTTGGCTATTGAGAACATTCACAGACAGATCTCGGGCAGCCGATGCTGGGGTTAAGATTCATTCATTAAGTAGACTTTTGGGCACCCTATGTGGAAAGTTATGTTCGAGTCTTCATTGAAGCTGTCGACACCAAGCCAATACCATGTTACTAGGCATACTTCCCCGCCGAGCTCTCGACGGACTCGACGACCCTGGAATCAGGGTCATCGTCCTCTGAATCGCCATCGATGTGTGGCATTGACTCCCTGATCCGAGTGAATTCCTGTTGATACCTATCGTACAAGCCTGGTGTGATGTAGCGCTTGAGTTTCATCAGGCTCTTCTCGGACTCTCTTAGATTCTCTTCAACGATACGGCGATTCTCCAAATCCATCGCTCTCCCTTTCTCTTTGAGTCTCTGGATCTCCCGCCGCTTTGCAGGCAGTCCCGCAGTGGCGTCTGCAACTCGCATCTCCCATTTGCGCGAGTACCGGTCGAGTTTTTGCTTTTCGTTGATTTGATTCCGCTGGAAGGGTGTGTTGGCACTCGAAGTGCGCCACGCCTTACAATGGTTCCAGAATTCATGTGCTTCTCTGGCTGTTTTGTCTCCTAGCTCGGTCGATGATACATTGATGCCTGCTGGGTGAACCTCGAAGCCCCACCCATCCTTGTGGGATGCATCGGCGAGTATGGTGAACAGCACTTCACCAATAGCCACCTCAGTCATGTCTGCGAAGAAAAACAATACATAGTCCTCGAAGCCCCAGGTTGCGTCTTCGTCCTGCAAGATAACACGGCATACAGCTTGGAACAGGCTCATGAACCAGCTACTGCCTGAATTGAGTGCACCGTGTTGCGCCATGCGTTTTTCGAAAGACTTGGTTACTCCAATGTGATGGAATGCATGAGCCACTGGGTGATTATCATCCGCAGTGGGCAGTTTATCCAGTCGTGCCGACAGGGCGTCACAGAAATGGGCAACTCTGTCACAGCGATCAGAGATGCGCTGACCGCCGGAGGTACTCAGGTACCAGTGTTGTCCTTGTTCTATGTCGCGGACTCTGGAGTTGGTATGGTAGTTGACATTGTCGATTCGGAGTGACTGATCGACCCAGTCGGGGTCAACCTCGATGTAACACCGCAAGGCTGCAATGACACGACGAAGATGTTTGGGCGTCGGTGATAATCCGGTACGTGTGTCGCAGAACACGCGTGCATATGCACATGGGAACTCTCCCTTGCTCCTCTCGACCCATGGGCTTGAGGAATACAAAGGATGAACAGGGTTTTCTTGCTTGTGGAAAGCAAGAGCAATGTTGCCATCGATGAGGTGTTTGACAACTTCCTCATGCATACTGAACAGCATAGTCACTGTCCTCATTCGCCAGGTAGGTTCGTCCATCTCCGTGGCTATTCTGTCGTGCCTGTTGTGGGTTCTTCGCCACGCAAGAGCTGACGTGATTGTCAGGCGATCGTCGAAATACATTGCAAAGTTGAAGTTCGTCTTCGCTGGTGGCGGCAGTCCAAATTGCGAAGATTCGTATGTTGGTTGGACGGAGTTTTCGACGGCAGAGCCTTCAAGCTGACCGTGGTTGTCTTCAATGTCATTCCTTGCCTGCCCGCTTGGCGGGAATTCGGGCAAGGGCGGGGAGTCACCTCGGCTCTCATGGCCGAGGACGGGATGTTCATTCACTTGAGCAGCCTGCTCTAGTGCCCCACCGTCTAAGTGACGGTGCCGGTTTTCAGCATCTGGGGAGATGCTGGCCTCCGAGATGGATTGCCTCGAGCTGATCGGGATCGGATTTGCAGGGTGAGGAGTGGTTGCATCTCGTCGGAGATGGCCTGCGCCTGCTCTTTGTTCTAGTTTTCGTGTGGAGGGTCCTGCACTCGGACTGCATCCGGGTGAGAGTGCCTGCTGCACCACGGACTGGGTATCTTCGCCGAGTGTGTGCCTTTCACTACGTATGTGAGTTTCTTTGTAACATGATCAAGAGCGAATTTCTCACCTTGGAACTACTGTACGACTTGATCCATCTGAAGTCAGATGAGACTGACTGCCCATCGGCGGATGGTCACCAATGTCCATTGAATCATCACCAGCGTCCATTGTATGGTCACCAGCGTCCATTGAATTGTCAGCAACGCCTGAGGCATTGTCACCAACGCCTACGGCATTGTCTTCCTCCAGAGGAGGTCTCTGTGCTTTACTGGGCTGCTTCGATTTGGCAGCAGAAGAAACCTTACGAGGCTTCTTCAGCAGATCACTAGGTTCTCCGTCGAAAGCGAACGGAGTCTCTCCAGGATTGTAGGCACTGCTCCATGGAATCTCCTTGTCGTCATCTAAGATGAAGCCTGCAAGGTTCCGCCTGGGACCAGGCGCCCAAACACGTTCGGTAGATTGCATCGAGGATTCTATGATAGCGGGTGGTGGGATGTTCGTGCTCCGAGTGCTTCTTCCTTCCCGTCAACAGGCTGAAGTCACCAGGGGCTAAACACATACCGTGAATTGCTAGAGCTTTGTGAGGACTCATTGCGAGTGCCACTAGGGCCCGCTTGGGGCTTTGAGCCTCTTGCTTTGGGAGGCATGATTTGGTGTTACAAACAGTGTTGATCTATGCGAGGAGAGCAATTTTGTTGTGGGTGCCAATTAGTGCTGGACGCGCCTTCCTCTGACGCCCTCCACTGACGCAACGGTGAGCTTAGTGCCGGACCGACAAACCTCGGGACCCGAAGGCCGTTGAAACTATTTGACTGCGTCAAGCCCACACAGTCTGTTCATTAGGAGTCTGGAGTCATTCAGCGATAATCGTGTTCTTGGGAATTTGGCAATGGTATCCTAGTCTTAGCAAGAGACACAGTATAGACAGTATATCCTCCATATCGCCCCCAAATACTTCAGCATACTTCAGCATACCACTATCTCTATGCCATCCGCTCAAGAACTTCCTGCCTTTCTCGACATGACAGAGGTGGCGGAGTCATGCCCAAAATCTGTGCTGATAATTGAGCGGCAGACCCACCTGTGGAGGCCTGACGCACTGCCATGCATAGATACCAAAGAGCTGCTTTTATTTTGGTGAATAATCCAAATGCACATACAGTGTGTGGCCAAAGGCTTTCGTTGGAGTCCGTGACACTCTACGATGATGATTTGCAATGTCTGACAACGTGGATTTGGTGTTGGGTAAGATCCGAGTTCTTCGTATGAACCTGGTGAGCATATCCCTGCACCGCAGTTGACTAGACCTTGACATTGCACACAATGCGAGTGGTAGTATTTGTGCAGATCATCAGGCATCAATAGATAATCAAGTCCAGCGTGCAACACTACTTGAAGTCCACCTTGGGGAGCAGGGCAGGGCTGGAGCAAGCTTTTCGCCGCGGTTGTATAAACTTGGCAGCACTGTAGTAGGAAGTCCTCGGCCAGTGTTTGCGTCGGTGACTGCCAAGCTCTCATTGGGCCCGAGCTCCCACGATGCCACAATGAAATGATGTTGTTGTGTTGCAACACCTTCCTCCGATCAACTCCACACCCACAGGCGACATCAAGCCAAGAACCATGTCGCACAACGATCCAGGCGGTCACGGAGATCCAAACCAGCCACCACCCACGGGGCCGAGGAATGCAGGCAGAGGCGGCAGAGGCGGCAGAGGCAGAGGTGGTGGCAGAGGCAGAGGTGGTGGCAGAGGCGGCCACAGGACATTCTCAGCTAACCCAAATCCTCCCAACGTGCAGGGAGCAGCAGGTCAGCCCAATGCAGCAGCCACTGGCTCGCAAGGCAATGCACAAACAAATGCAACTCCTGCTTGGCCAGGCATGGTACCGCCTTTCGGTTGGGGACAACCGATGGGCCAATATGTGTTTGTGCTCACATTTAGAGTAGGCGGAATGAACAGTCAGCCATTCTCATTTTCCTACCCCCCAATGGCTCCCGGCTTCAACGTCGGCTTCCCGCAGTTCGCTCAAGGGCCCCAACAGAATGCTGGCATCAGCGTTCAGGGCAGCAGACACAACCAGCAGCAAACCGCTCAAGGGCCCCAACAGAATGCTGGAAACAGCGTTCAGGGCAGCGGACACAACCAGCAGCGACCCCAGGAGGACATAATGAGGTATCCACCTCACCGCTATCTCCGGCCTCATAACCATGTCGACCAAAGCCAGACAATGGTCGCTGCAGGCAACGGGCGAAAATTCAAGCTATGCTTGAATTGCGGTAGGGAGAAGTATGCAGGATGTGATACAGACCATGCCAGTGAATGCAAGCATCAGTGCTGCCACTGTGGCGGGTACGACCACGTAGGCAGGGTAAGTTTCAACCCGGTACCCGCTTGTCCATGACTAACATTCCATAGCCGTGCCCACGCCTGTATTGCAGCGCTTCGTGGTGGAAGAGAAGGTGGGGTCAGGTTCCCGACTACGTGCGATTCCGGCCGTCTCCTGAGGAGGTCGAGATCTTGCTTCGGATAGGTTACGAACAGTTCCGTGGCCTCGCTCCTCTGAACCCGCCGGGCCAGCCGCAGGATCCGAAGTGGGAACGGAGTCCCTCGGTGCAGAGGGACGACGAGAGCTTCGATAACAGAGCTGGCTCCAGCTCTGAGGAAGTCTCCAGCAAGAAGCTGAGACTGGACAAGGAGAGGGGTTCTGCAGCAATAGACCGCGCTCGCGAGAGGCAGCAGGCGCGGAAGGCGGAGGAGGATAAGCAGAGGGGTTCTGCAGCAATAGACCGCGCTGGCCAGAGGCAGCAGGCGCGGAACACGGGTGGAACCACGGCTCGTGAAGCTCTGGAACGCGCCAGGCAGAGACGGGAGGAACGGGAGGCGCAGGAGTCGCGGGAGGCGCAGGAGGATCTCGAGATGCACGACGTGGGAGACGACCGGGTGGTGCCCTGGGTCTCTGCTGTTCCCAGCAGAGAGACAGCCGAGGAAGAGGTCCCTGCGACTCCGCCGGCTGGGACCAGCCGTCGGAGAGATGATCCGGAGGATTATATCGATTACGACGAGTAGGAGTTGGGAGTGCAGAGCAGATAGCAGGTAGTAACATCAATGTTGACTACCCACACCCCGTGTCGATTGAATTTCTAGTTGTCGTGAAGCGTGAAAATCGTCTGATTGGCCATGTGTGACCCCATCCTGCAGTTGCGTAGTTGCCCTCCACGGTCAACCCCACAAAACGAGATTGAGTAGCAGTGCACCGCAGACTAACCACCATTGCTGCAACAATGGCGTCCAATACCCCACCATGGTTGACTTTCATGAAGCAAAGCCAGGAGCTAGACAAGCAAAGGCTCGAAAAGCATAGGCAGAAAAGTAGGCAGAGAAGGAGGAAGAAGGAAAGGAAGAGGAGGAGGAGGTGAGGATAAAGAAGGAGGAGGAGTAAATGCAGTCCATAGATGCAGGCGCCTTGTAGCCATAGGTAGCCACAAAGACTTACAATCTGAATGACCCGTGCCCCACGTAGGCGTGTCTCATGTAGGTGGTGTTGGATCAACTGTCTTTGACCCTGTGACTCGTCTGATGGTCAAAAGCTTCTCTGGGGTCGATGCACAGGTAGGAAGCCAAGGTCAAGTTGCCATGAAGTCGCCAAGGCCTGATAGAGCATGCAAAGACCGGTGCAACATGAAGTCGTAACTAGGAGCTTTGAAGTAGTCTATGACCAGGACGCCTTCTGGTGTGGCTCGGAGGATAGTACCGCAGGAGTGTAAAGCGAGATTCCGACCCAACAATAGGCCGCCTAGAACGTGACGGGTATCAAAGCACTTCTAGGCCAGCAAAGCAAAGCTCGCTAAAGCCTCTGGTCGTACTCTTCAATGGTGTATACTGTCGATAGAGGACCGGAGAATCGCTTGACGAGAATCGCTTGACACCCCTGCGGTACTGGGTGCTGCAGGACAAGACTGAAACAGGTACGCTGCTTGTAGGCACGGAGATATGGATTGGCAAATCAACGAACAAGTCTATAGAATGCACCAAAGCATACGCCCCCAGCCAACGGCTCCTCTGCCTACGATCTCGCGTTGTCTCCGTTGTAGCTGCTGCCTTCCTGCAAGCGACCCGGTCTCCGTCCTGCCCTCGCCGATGCCTCTATTCCTTCAAAAGCCGGGTAGGGACGTCCGACTGCACACAGCCACGAGACGTATTCATCCGTAACCAGAATCGATCGCTAGAACATTGACCCGGGTTCATGAAAGCGTATGAGAGCGCGTAGCTCGCCGAGCTACTTTGATAGCATCGCGTCTGAGGCGGGCGGCGGGCGGCAGGGCTACGCACGCTAGTTTGATGCTTAGTAAGATCGATCTGTACCCCCAACGTAGCTTGCGAGGTACAGTCCACCACTTAGCGATATCTCACAGTCCAGTCTTTATACGTGTGGGCCGGCTTATAGCGTCTCATCTTATCATCGAAATGCCTCGGAACGTGACCCGAGGCGTGGTGTGAAGATGCACCCGACCGCAGCTTGAGACGACGACCCCCCAACGTCAAGTATTCGACACGCAAATTTCTGAGGCAGAGACTTACGAGAAGTATGGGCACCAAGAGCTTCCTCATGGAAATTGAAACGGCTTTCACAAACGGAATCGTGCTGGCTCTTCCATACTTGCAAGAGTCAGCATCATTCTATTTGGTCTGGACGAGGAGCGGGTGTTTATCAAGTCGTGTTCCAGCCAGGAGCCAACCAGCTTTCTCGATCTTGCCCTCCATAATGCATTGACCAACGTCAAGGGAAGCCTCTCAGATATGTCTCATTCAATCCTAGGTCCTCATACACGAAATAAAAGTCGTCTACCAGAACATGCAATTTGAGGTCTGTATTGCGAGGATGTTGAATGGAATGAATACTCTTTCGCACAGACTTGGGACACATATATTCGCTCGGAAGAGTCATCACGCTCGAACACGCACTTTGTCTTCAAGGTATATATTGCTCAACTACGTTGAGCCCAGGACATAGCACGAAAGATCTGTCCATGGTCGGGACGTCTTCCCCTGCGTTGGCAAGGGGTAGATTCCAACCGTCAGTTCTCCCCCGTGCAGTACTAACTTAGCACAGAGTTCTTCCTGCAAACTTTGCATGCCCGATGTTCTGGTTCCCATATAGAATGGTTACCGCCTCTGCCAATCACGTACGTGAGAATGCAGTCCTGCTCGCTGACCGTATAGGTCAGCCAGCGCTTACGCTTCTTTTCGTCGTTAAGCGCGCCATAGAACTTGGTATGCAAAGACAATCGTGTGCGCTCTGGAAGCTCAGAGGCGCTCTTCCATGTCCACTCCGCGGTGGCCATGTCTGGTGGAACTAGGACTGCAACAGGCAAAATTTTCGGGCCTGTTGAACTTTGCTCACCCGAAGGTGAGCTCGTAATGCTCTGGAAAGTTCTCTGTGGGTCGCGCCTGACAGAACACACAGCGTCTTCCGCTGTTCTTGGTGCCGGAGCATAAGTAGTCCTGGGATAGGAATTTGGAGCAGCATAGGTAGTCGGATAGGAATCCGGACCATTGGTGGTCGGAGAGGAAACCGGACCACGAGTAGTCTGGGGATACTCATCCATCTCATAATACCAAGGTTCCAGTCCCTCAAAGCGGCACGTCTCACTAATATCGTCCTCGATCTCATCGAGGTCTTCTGATGGGGCTCGCTGTTGCATGCGGGGCTGAAGAGGCCGTGAAGCGAATGAATCTCTCTGGGGTAAATTTGTTGCAAACGGAGACAAGCCTTCCGAGGCCTTCCCGGAGTTTCTTCCACCAGAAGTAAGGACTTCTGGGCCCTGACTCAAAGATTGGAACAGAGTCCTCCCCTCTCTTGGGTGCCCAAGAGAAGACTGCCCGGAAATACCCAGGATCCGTTCGTTTGCGACAGTTTCCGATGGACTTTCTATGCGGGCCCGTTTTGTAGGACAAGGCAGATCGCCCGTGGCGTTCCGCTTTCCTCGACTACTAAGTTGTTCTTCGAGAGAGTCGATTCTTCTTCGCTGCTCCGCACTAGTCTGTTCCAACGTATTCACCTCCGCCTGGAGGTGCCTCAATTTCTTTTCACAGTCTACATGACTGTCCCGAGCCTCGAATCTATCTTCGAGGGCTTCGAATCGTGTATGCAGTTCCTGTATGCGTAGTTCGCAGGAAGTGTGATCAACGGGTGTTTCTGTCTTGCATTTAGCCACATACTTGCGCAAAATTCTTCGTTGTACGTACTCGAAGTCTCTTCTCGTGCTTGGGTTTGCACGTTCTCAACGATTCCAGCCATGGATTTCAAATAGTTTGCGGTTGTGATTTCGAAGGCAGTGGCCGCATTTGCGAAGACATTGTTGTTGGAGGGCTGATGCGCCCGGGGCTGCTGTCGCGAGGATTGAGCCATATTGGTGCGCGTGTTGGAGGATTTGGAGTGAGGTTGTTGTCGAGAGCCTAGGTTTTGCCTACCAAGCCACGGAATGGGGAGGTGCGATGCAGTCACCCCCAACGACTGCCACCGGGTGCCTTCCGATCCAGTACTCTGGACGCGTGGTAGTGCAAAAGAGGTCTCTCCTGTCGTCTTATGTTCATCTACCTGAAGCGTCCATCGCATTGGGTGGATGAGATTGGACAAGATCGAAGATTGAAGATTTCTTGTAGGTCTCACCAGAAGGCATTCATTCTATCGTTCTTTGGAGTATGGTTTTCGTGGACCTTGACATATCGAAGGTTCGACGAAATTTCCCACGATCGAACTACTGCCCTGACCGTGATTAGTTCGTCACCTATTTCTACGATCTAGTCTACATCAACTCTCCTACACCTCAAGGACTTCTTTCTCATATTGCTTGCCCTCGTCTCTAACTCCGGCCCCACGCGCCCGCTGCCTTTCCTCTCTCTCAGCCGCTCTCCTCTTCTTGGTCTCCAGCTTCTCTTGATCTTCGCGCATGCGGCGTATCAGCCCAGACTTTTCGCGTATTCTATGGCCATAGAGGTAGAATACTACGGGGATTGGGACCATCGCAAGCTCAATGAGCCCAAGCAGAGTACCCGACCAGTGAGGACCAAGGCTTGCGTACCTATGTTATTGATCAGTACTTGTCACATCCTCAGGAGTATTTGGGAAGGCTCACATGCTAGGTCCAGCAAGTGGAAGCGTCCCACCCATAGTACTGCGCAATACAGCATTTCCTGCCAACGCGCTCGCTGCGAAGATGCCGTACGAATGGACCAAGTAATTCGAGGCGTAGATGAAGATAGCACAGTTGCCTGCTCCGAATGGAATGCCGGCTATGATAGGAGCGATCCAGTGGACGTTTGGAGTGCATGTCCAAGCAAAGATAAGCTCGCCAACCGGCACGCACACGGCAGCTATACAGACAACGCTGATCATACTTTCAGGTGGCGGTTTTCCGGTCGCAGGGTCCGCTTTGTGCGAGTTGATCATGCGGCGAATGAGCGGTTCTGAGCCAATCGTTATCAAGCCACCGACGCCAATGCCACAGTATGCCTAAAGTGGGGATGCAAAAGTCAGTCAAGAGTTATCGAAGAGCAAGAAGTATGGTAGCTGGCACTGTCTTTCAGAAGACCACCCACGTGGTGCTTCACCTTCACAAGCAGACACTTTGCTACCCAAGGGTTACGTACCAGACCGGTTATGCCAGGGCTCCAGCCGCGGAGCTCAGAGAAGACGATAGGATACGCAACGAATGAGAGATACAGAACGCCATATACAAGGGCAATGTATATGTTCCAGAAGATGCAAATTGGCTCTTTGACGCTCATGGAAAGAGGGCGGACGAGATTCTCACGTAGAAGCGGCCAGAAACTCTTTTTGTCGTCGTAGCGAGAGTACCAGCGATCGTCTCCGGTTTCTTTGCGTTTCTTGGCTGCTTTCGCCCGCAGGATTGCTGGCGCGTAGGTCTCCTTGATGATGAGAACCATGGCGAATGTAATGCCGGAGCCAATCATTACGACCCAGTTCGTCCAGCGCCAGCCCATGTACTGGAAAACGAAACCTCCGATCAAGGGTCTGTTGAGAATTAGCACGTTATACCATATGGAAGGAATGATGACTTTCCCTATCACTGGTCCGTTCATCGGTCCTAGAGACCAGATGGAAAACGCCAGCGCTCGATAATCGTCATTGGCAATATCACTGACGGTCCCAGGCGCATTCGATATCATAGCTGCTCCGGCGATGGCACCGAAGAATCGCGTCACCAGAACGGTAGCAAGTTTGTCCGCGAGTGCACAGGGTATGATCAGGACTGTAAAGCAGAAAACAGCAATGATATAGACTGGCCGCCTACCATACATTTCACTCAACGGAGCCAGTAATATCGAACCAAGTGCTAAGCCAGCTAGATAGGTAGTAATGCCTAGAACCAGGAGTGTTTTCGAGTGCACGCCAAATGTTATCATCATGCCAGGGATACCACTTGTGTAACTAGTCGAGTACATGACAACGACAAGAGTCGAGAAGGACATGAAACCGATAATCATTCCCTTCTTTGCCATGCTCCAGTCTTGCGGATTCTCGCCGTCACCGTCAAAGTCTACTTCAAATCGAGGATCCGTAGTCATGTTGGTGGTAACGGTGGTAATCTGGTTGAGGTCGGGGTCCTCGAGTCCTGCATTGCGGCTCAGGGTTTGGTGAATGGACTGCACTTCTTCATCTGATGATATCGAGTTGGTTGAGGCCGATGAGATGGACGAATGGTCGTCATCAGCGTCGCGCTCCACGTTGGACGACCTCCTTTCCGCGGTAGAGCTCCCAATTGCGACTTCCTTCTCATGCAAAGGCATTATGGAAGACCCCACTAGTCTCTTGGCCGAATGGAAGGATCGTCTTCGTGAAGAGCGGGCGACATGCAATTGAACACGATAAAGGAGCGAATTCGAGGGTCAGTAAAAAGGAATTCGACGATGCGAAAGCGGCGGACCGCGCAGAAATGACTGTTCTGATCGCCCGGCGATAACACTAGAGCAGCATCCTGGGGGGCACTTGTCCGCCTTCATCGTGGTGCCTACCGTTTTGTTGATAGACCGACCTCGGGTGGAGGCAAGTGGGTGTGCCGTTGAGCCGTTCTCTGTGGACTCGGCCGAATCCATCGCGACGATTGTGAAAGTTCTCGAAGTACCATTGGTTGGATTGATGAATTTGAATGATATTTTCGAAAATAACAGTCTATCAGAGACGCCAATTTCGAAAAAGGAAAAGAAAAGTGCGTTTCATTGGGTACGTGAGGCTGCTCGGCTATTGAACAGGGGAGAGATTCCGGCTAATGTAATGGCGTGCATTAGGCGTCCCGCACGCCATGCTTCCCCGGCCGGTCCTCGACGCGTCTCTGTCACTCTACATTTTTTTTTGTTGACTTTGACCTCTTTGGCATCTGCGAGTAGGTCACGTCCAGCTTCAATGTGATCGAGCTCGCTAACAACGTCTGTGTAGCTTTACAAAGTATGCACAAGCTCCCTACCGTCCTCTAACGCGATTCCTTCTCGTAGGCATCGTTCAAGCCATACCGAGCGATTGAAAGCTCATGATCGGTCTGCGACATGCAGCCACACTTCAGCAATCAGTGTAAGGGCGCTGGTGTCGGACTGGGATCTGCTTCAAAACGCCAGAAGGACGTGTGTCATCCCGCGGTCCCAGAAGATGTCAGACACACAGTCCAGCTTTTGGGATCGATCCACGACTGAGGCCGAATACGTTGAGTCGAGGACCTTCTGCGCGAGTTAATCAATTCTGTGTACATGAAGGACAGCTATCAAGAAGCTACAGCACTCGACAAACCTCTGTCGTAACAAATGCTCCTGTCAACATACTGCCCGAGGTCAAGCGCCGTGAGGACGCCGCTCAATGGCTAAGTGCTACCACCAATGATGTGGGCTACTGTTGCGCGATATGAGCAGTCGAAATGTGTGGCACTCATGCCCCGCGTTTTCTTTTCCGTGTAGCGACAGTTGATACCGGTATACCACCAGCTCCGCCTTCCCACTGCCCCAGGTACCACAGACAAAGTACTTCAACTACTGGTGACGGCAGATGGGCCTTTTGCTTTACTGAAATCCCAAAGCAATCGCCGTACTCGGAGTTGGTGTCAATCGTAGCAGATTCCCGATGCTTCTCTTTTCCGTTCTTCTGTCTGTAGGTCGGTGTAAGTCACGTAGCAGCTACACGCCTTTCTTTTCAGTTGCAATCTCCTTCCGGGTCCAGGTCCAGACTGTGAGGATGTGTGTTGGCATGTTGCCACCACATATCTGACTTTCGTACTCTTTGACGCCTGCGATCTCTCACCTTTTCGCTCTTTCGGACGCCTGTGATCTCTCACTTTCTCGCTCTCTTCGTTACCTGCGGTTTCTCACTTTCACTTTATTCGAAGCCTGTAAACCTTCATTCTCAACATCTTTCTGAGCAGTCCCGGCGTCCTGAAGCGCCCCGGGCTGGCGTTTGATCACGTCACGTGAACGCGCGACACTTCTTGGCCTTTCGGATCAAACTTTCACCGCGATGTTCCCAACCACAACACGGGGAGCAGCAGAATCCCCGTCTCTCTCACCCGCTCCTCGCCACTGCTACTTTATCCTTTGTTCAGCTCATTATCGTTGGGCATGAATAGGTCTTGCCGTGTTTGTTAACATTGTCTACGGTTGCGCCTTCTACCCCCGCGAGCACCGCAGCCACGGCTGCCTCGGAGAGCGCGCAACTTCTGTTGCAAATATATCACCACGCTGTACTTCCGCGCGACGTTCCTGAGAAAGAAGACGAAAATCATCTTGAGATTGACAACGCACTCCTAGATCGTCTCATCCGAGCAGTCAAAGACGCTGTATCTCATCTTCCTCTCGCGGATCAGCCTTTCGTGGACGAGCTGCGAACTTCGCTAACCGCGTTCAAACTTATCAACGTTGCTGGAAAGATCGATAAGCACCAATTGCTCAAAGAGTTGGGGGCTCTGTCTGGAAGTCAGACCTTGGTGCTTTATGTGACCGAACAAAATGCGGCTCTCATTATCTATCGTCGACTTTCGTAAGTAGCACAAGATTAACGCATTCCACGTACCGTCGCTGACAACAGTCACACTCCAGGCCTACCGGAAGCGATGATGACATTATCTTCGAGGTCTTCGAAACGTCCGCGACATGCGATCAGACTCTCGCATCAGAGCGCGCGCTACGGTGGAACTTTCCCGGCCAAGCAGTAGCAGTTCCGCTCACGATTTTCGTGGACGAATCATTTCAGGATGCTCTGGCTACCTTCTTGGAACAAGCCAGCACCGAGTCAATCAAGGAATACTCTGCTATTACATACAAAGCCGCGGCTCCGCTACCGGAGATACGGGACACTGTCAGCCCTGCCCTTGTTTCCGAGTTGTTGATGTCCCTCCTGGAAGCCAACGGTGTCAGTGTATCTGTGCCAATATTGCAAAAACGTGTGCGCGACACGGTATCGTTCAAAGACGCATACAAACCGTGGAGGCGGTCACCGATGTATCTTGTACTTCGTGTGACTATGCAACGCCATCTTTGCAGAATGCTGCAAGCACCCGTTGGTCGACTTTATTACAAGTTTATCATGTGTATCTTCCTTGCGAACCTTATGGACGCCGCATATCTACATGTTCCACCAGAGTCCGCGCATCTACTGAAACAAAAGCTGGGTCGTCGCCTTGCCAAACTTGAGTTGGACCGGAGTCGGCTTCGTGGCATTGGCGACGTGCATGACCACATATTCCAGCATTCTAAAAAGGGTTTTGAGAAGTCGTTGTCACTGTAGGAAGGCACCTTGAAAACGAATGGACTGACTACAAATTGAGAACAAGGCGGGTCATCCGGCGTCTCACCCCACGGGTTACCGACTTCGATCTCAGGCTAAATCTACTTGCCAGCGGTAACTTCCTCGACAAGGCTTTGAATAGGAGGGTGACCGATTTTCGTGGCGCCATGGCCTCGGCACCCCAGATATTGGGCCAGTACGAGCAGGGAACTGCTCAATTACAACCGTTCACTATTGTCGCTGGACGTCACATTGCACTGTCCAAATTTGAAGAGGACTCTGTTTGCTCTGCTAAGACTCAACTTTCCTTGTCTGATCGAACTGCAGACGATAGGTGCATCCAGCTCGCTGGTATCATTCAAGAATATCTCAAGAAGGCTGACTGTACGCTCGATCCTTATCCCGAATTGAAGAGCAAATTGCTGTTAAGGCTTATGGAATTATGGGTCGCTATGGATCAAGAAGCCCTGGATGTCTTTCCGCTCTTGGGTGACTATCATCCTGTATTCACCGCCGAAATGTTGGACGTTCTACAGCTACTAACTCTTGCGGACATGAAACGTCTGCAAGCCATCCAAACACACATCGCTCGACGTTGTGCCAGCTCCTCCAAGTCTGGGTTTAGAACAATCTTCGACGAGCCTTCCATACATGCCTTTGCGTCACGGTTTTTCGATTCGTCCAGTGATCTGTCGAGGCTGCATGCTCAGATCAAGATCAATGCTGATCGACTCCGCTCAACGAAAGAAGAAGAGTTCGAGCTACTTTGCAAGAGCTATAGGAAACTGAAGGAACAAGAGGCCGAAGCAGGGTGTCTGTATGCATATGAAATGGACGAATTTGGAGAGCAGGTCTATAAGCATCAATGGCCTTGCCGCAAGCATATCCTGATGAAGGAAGCAAAGCGCATCTCCATTCAAGTGTTCGAATACCCGCTACCTAGTTTTGAGCCAGCCGCTAAAGCGGCTGTGTTTGAATTGGCCTGCCCATCAACGTTCGGGGCTTACAGAGACGCTACATGGTTGATCTTGATTTCTCAGGATTACACTCGGATGGACTCGCTAGCGCACGTGTCAGACGTACGCAAGTACTCGCAGTTGCGCGAATACGCGTCTAAAGACAGTCGTGCGAACAGAATTTCACTTGGCTCCGCTACCAAGTCTCACCTGGAGAGCCATTACGCTACGATTGGATTTCCAGTGCAACTGCACAAAGTTATCCGTGAGTGTGGTTTATACTTGAAGTATCATGATAGCAGTGAGGACACATGGTCTTTGAGAGAAGAACAACCGTCATTCAGGGCTCAGTTTCCTCTGAAATTACCACCGAACTCTCCTTACAGTTTCATTCGCTGCAGCTGCTGGCCTACGTCAAACAGGATCATGGCGACGCAAACCAACTGCCCGGCTGACCTCAACATTCATGAATTTACATCCTGGCAAGGCCTTTTGGTTGGTACCCACAGTCGATGGCTGTCACTTTTACGTGAGCTAGGGTCAACGAACCTCAATTTCTCCGCAGATTCGACCTGGTCCATTGTATCTCGACTCGTCCTTGAGGTTGGACCAGCCTCCATCAACGATGCTTTACGAGATGTACATGCAGTGTTTCACGATAACATGTTCTGCACAAAGCTCCTTGCGCAGATCAGCCATAGGCTCAACACTATCCGTCGAAATTGGCGCGAGCCTATTCAAATGGACACTCTTCTCTCCATGCTGCTCAAAGTCATCTCACTCTCGTCATCAACCGATGTTCAGGAGTCTGCACGGGAGCTACTCGTCATGATGCGCAAAACCACGTGGAACTGGTGCATCGACTTAGCATCATCGGCTATGGAGCAGTCAAAGGAATACTCACTATTTGCTACGTGGGCTGCTGTCCTTTGCAAACGCACATATCATGAGACACTTGACGTCGCTCTTAGCTCTGGACCCGAAGCCGTTCGGTGTTTCCTAGGCGCTTCTATTGCCCTCCAGACCAATCTTTCCGGCCAATTTGAGACGTTGCCCTATAACTTACAGATCACGATCTTGCAAGATCTACTCCACTCTTATGTGGCTCGTGATCGGATTCTTGCAATGATTCTAAAGTACAAGAATGCGTTACTAGACGCCATAGATCATGTCTGGCCGGTCCCTAGCGACTGCGCTCAAGCTGATATTGCATTCGACTACATTGCCGGGACATTCTGGCTGTCTCTAACATTGAATTCACAAGAGTCGCCAGTGAGGCATATTCATTATAACTTCATTTTCGGCACTTTGTTGATTAACGGGCAGCCCATGGGAAACTTGCCTTTGAAGTTTCGACGTTGGTCAATCATCAATGAGCTCTTTGGTTCGCAGCGGCTCCCAACGTTTCCTTCTTCTCTTCCCGGAATGTCTGTCGTTCTCACTCATTGTGCTCCCTATGGCCACCGAATTCACCTGGGCTTTCGAGATGGCACTCTAGTCGTTCAGGCCCAGCAGAGTCGAGCGCTATTCGAGCTTATGCCTCGAGACATCTGGAGTACGCCATATGGATTTGATCTGCCAGGCCCTCTAGTCGACAGCTGCTACCATTGGCTTGATCTGGCCACTGGAGTTATGGAAATTCGGCGCAGCGACCCTTGGAAACACAAACCAGGAAATTGGTCACTGAACGTTCGAACGCGTCGGGCTACGCGCCGAGCATCGACCTTGGTCAACCCTGGATGCCAACTGTACAAGTCTGTGACGCAAAATTTTCAATACTTCGAGTCTCCTCGCAACATCATGGTGTTTAAGACGCCTAGTGGCTTCGTCAAGGTTGAGTTGAAGCGGCTCGAACTCGACTTCCTCGTCAGACCATCTGGTCTTTTGGAATGCACGCAGCTTGGAGCAGTGATTGTTGATTCTAGTGGCCAAGATTCTGGGACATGGTATGGACTGAGGAGCCAGCTCATAATTCGTTCCGTCAAAAACCCGTCGCAGCGGAGCGTCCTCGTTCCAACCGGGGAATTAATATATGAGAGACGTAATCAACATGTCTGCATTCTCATCAGAAATAACGGGAACTACCTGCGATACACCATCAATGATGTGCTTGGTCGGCTTGAATGCCCCGCCGAGCCCCGGCTGTTATATACCAAAGCGTTATTGCATGCTTACACCTCACATTTCCTGCCGGACCGACTTTGCGGCCGAAGTGGTTTGGAAGAAGCTCTCTGCCTCCTCCGATCAGGCGCGTACCAGCCCTGGAGTCCTCTCAGTCCCGTCAGTATAGACATACTCTCGAAGATAGCGAGGCTCTCTCCAGCCCGGTGTTACTATCCCAGTACACTCAGATGCATGGAGACCGTACACTGGAACGCCAACTTAACGACTTCAATCCAGGATGACAGATACAGGGGTCTAGTTGAGAGCATATTTCAGCGTCATTCCAGCTTGGTAACATTCTCTTCTACTCCCGCACTTCAATCGCAACCGCATTGTCCTGCCGGCAACGAGCACTTGGAGGTTCGGGCACTAAGTCGGATCTATGCCATCGATCGTTCTTCTGATCTGGTCTACCAACCTCGAGACCGTCCTTTGCCAAGCAATGGCAGGGACAAGGTTACCAATATGTCACGATCGCTATCTTTGTGGTCAGCGCGACAATTCTGTCGAGGTAACATCCTAACTGCCCTACAAGATTTTCCTGTCATTGGAGGTTATACGCGCGCTTTCGACAAATTTCAACTGAGTGATCGACTTGCTATCGACCTAGGGGTTGAGTGGGGATCACTTGCTCGCTTGTGCCTCGAATCTTCTTATGAGGATAGATACCCTTTGATGTTCCTCCTTTCCACTGTCGCATTCTCCGAAAACGCAAATATGGACCTCCTACAAGCTCTAGTCTCATACGTCGTTACTGAGAAGCTCAAAGAAGTTACCGTACCCTCTAGCCCATCCTTCACGGATTTCCAGGGCCATCAACTTCCAGACATTATGTTGCTTACAGGTGTGATGAAGGCTGCTCAGATTCCTTTCGCCACAAATGGACGTGCGGAGAAGATCGAGCGGGGACAGTTGATTTTTGCAAGGCTGGATCATGATAAAGAATCCCAACGTCTAGTTCAGGAGCTGGCGAGATCCATCGTTCTCCAGTGGCCCAGTAAAGATCTGAATGAGGATGCGTTCACAAAGATAGACAAAACCTACGTCGATGTCGATGCAGCTCTTAGTCTGGTCCTACCAGAATGGACCCGACTGACCCGAAACTACGAACTGTTCAACCATATTGACCTCGTACGGGCCATCTCCATGCCATCTCTTGGCGAGGCTTCGGGACCGTCTGTCGAAGAGGCCAGGGCTAGCCAGAATCACGCAACCTCCAAGGCGCTTCCACGGGGCGAGTTTTACCCCACCCGGATATCAGGAACGGTTATACCTACTTTAACTGATCTGCTACACCATGATATATTTCTGCCAGATCCTGAACACTGGCGTATGCACTCGTTTCCGACTTTTAACTCAGCTGCAGTTGCTGTATCGTTATCCTTGACGGATGCAGGGTCTCGTGCACCTGATCCGACCTCAGCATCTTCATCACCTCATGTTCATGATTTACAATCGATTGTGTCTGATCTCACTGAGTCGAGTTCTGCAGTTCAGCGGCGATACGGTCATGAGCTACAGCAGAGTATCAACGCACTCTTGGACAATATCTCGAAACCACAGTCTCTTCTCGAGCCTTACAATCTAACGGTACTTCACGGTCGAATCATTGCTGCTAGAGAGAACTTTCTGCAAATTTTGACGCAAATCTCGACGTGTCTTGAACAGGCCGATTGTCGGGCACGATGGCTCCAGCACGCAGGACTTTGGCCTAGGTTAACCCCAGTGATTGTGCTGGCTGAATTACGGTCTACTGCAGCGAATGACCTCGGGAAAGGCGTCAAAGAACAATTGATACACCTTGGTACGGCTTTGACCGCGTATCAGCGTCTTCTTCGAATTGAAGATGCCTTTAAGAACAACAAACGCCAGCAATTGTTGGACGAGACAGCTAATCCAGGACACACCAATTGGTCCCCTCTAGAATACACAGATTGGCTTCTATTGGAAATCGACGGAAATATGCTATTGAGGCGCGAGCAAATAGAGGTTGCACACGCTACCATACAACTAAAGTCTGGTAATAACTCTGTGCTCCAACTGCTGATGGGAAAGGGGAAAACTTCGTGCATTCTTCGTAAGTAGCAGCCCTCGGGTTATTTATCTGATCATTGACATGTTGTAGCCATGGTCGCTTTGGTTCTCGCGAATGGGAACCATTTATGCCGAATTGTTGTACCCCGGCCTCTTCTCTTGCAGTCGGCTCAAATTCTACAATCCAGGATAGGGGCTCTTTTGGATCGTGAGCTCATCCACGTTCCTATCACTCGTAGAACGCCCACAAACTTTGAGACTCTGAAAAGCTACGGACAACTTCACGCTCACATCAAGAGACATAGTGGAGTCATACTAGCGTTACCGGAACACCTCTTGTCTTTCAAATTGAGCGGTCTCCAGAGTCTGTGTGATGGTCGAATCGAAGAAGCGTCTATTATGATCGAAGCCCAGAGATGGATTGAACGCCATGCTCGAGACGTTCTCGATGAATGCGATGTCTCCCTTGCTATCAAGACCCAACTGATCTACCCTTCGGGTTCGCAATTGAACGTAGACGGTCATCCCCTGCGCTGGCAGGCCGTTGAAGCGATCCTGCGTCTAGTACGACTGTACATGCCTGGAATACGTCACGATTTCCCGTATAGTGTCGAGATCGTGGAGCGAGCGGATGGCGGCTATCCTCTGATTTACTTCTTACGAAATGACGCCGAAGATAGACTCATCGCTCATCTGGTCGACGCAATCTGCAACGGGCGAACGACCATAATTCCATGCGCGGAGTATCCTGAAGAACAAAAGAAATGTCTTAGAGCGTTCATCTCCCTCCCAGTGGTATCTTCTGGGTTGTACACCGACGTCAAAACCATGTTCAAAGGCAAATCGCATTGGCTGAAGGTCGCATATTTGCTTCGCGGGTTGTTCGTGCATCGTATTCTCTTATCAACGCTTAAGAAGAGATGGAATGTACAATATGGGCTCCATCCACACCGAGACCCTATGGCAGTACCATTTCTAGCCAAAGGCGTTCCTTCACTCTCCGCCGAATGGGGACATCCGGATGTGGCAATAATTCTCGTAAGTTTCACATCGTGTCACCTTCCGATGTTCTCTTTCTTTGTTGCAACAAGCGATGTAATCTCACTAAATATTGCGACAGACTACTCTCTCCTTCTATTATCAAGGCCTTAACGTTGGCCAATTGAAGCAGGCATTCGAGCAGCTGTTTAAATCAGATGAGCCTAGCATTGAGTACGAAAAGTGGGCGACGTCGGATCTTCCGGACAGACTACGCGACTACAATGCGATCAATGTTGAAGACAACTTCCAGCTGCGGGTGCTCCACGACCATGTGCGGTACAACGCCTTTTTGATCGACTTCTATCTCAACAATTTTGTCTTTCCAAAGCATGCAAGGCAGTTTAAGACCAAACTGCAAGCATCTGGTTGGGATTTAGTGCTGTACGACCCTTTCCTTCGTAAACAACAGAGCAGCACCACCGGGTTCTCAGGAACCAATGATTCTCGACATCAATTGCCCATGACGATCAAGCAAAATGACCTTCCGGACCTTGCGCATACCAACGCTGAGGTACTTTCCTATCTGCTTCAGGAGCGGAACAAACACTACATTCTTGCAGTAGATCAGTATGGGAAACGCCTAAGCGAGGAAACGTTCCTAGAGAAGCTCTATAATCCATTGGGTGTTCATAAGGATGCTCTCGACATCAAGCACAGTACTCGTATTCTCATTGACGCAGGCGCCCAGATCCTGGAGCATGATAATTTTACTCTGGCGGAGGCATGGCTCAAGAAGGATACCCAAGCAGCGGCGGCAGTGTATTTTGACTCTGACCACAAGCCGTGGACTCTGTACCGGACAGGCAAGCAGCTTCCATTGGTAGCGTCGCCTTTTGCAGAAGACTTGGCGCGTTGCTTGGTGTATGTCGACGAAAGTCATTGTAGAGGTACTGACCTTAAGCTTCCTCCCAATGCGAGGGCTGCTCTGACACTCGGCACTCACCTTACGAAGGATGCTCTAGCTCAAGCAGCCATGCGATTGAGGCTGCTCAGAAGGACTCAATCCGTGGTGTTCTATTCCCCTCCAGAAGTCCACCAAAGCATTCTGGGTATGTCTCGTGACCCTTGCTCAAGTAGCATCACTGACAAGTCATTTAGATCTTCGGAAGCAGGAGCAGTCTTACCGGCCCACTTCTTCGGATGTAATCCGCTGGCTCCTCGAACAGACTTGCAATGGCATCGAACAACTTGAGCCTCTATATTACAACCAGGGCATCAATTACCTACGTCAAGTTCAAGCAAGAGCTAACAACTCTGATTTTCTTGATGACAAATTGCAGAGGACCTGTTACCTATCCGCAATACAGACAAGGGAACTGAATACGCTAAAGCAGCTATATGAGCCGAAGCATCTTCAACAGGATACTAAGCATGATCCTTCCCATTATCATAAGCATCTTCGACAACATGTGGTCGAGCTTCAAGAACGTAAGAGGAACTTTCAGGACCGCGGCATTGCTGTTCATTCTTCCGCGCTCGGAAGTTGAACAAGAACGAGAGATCGAATGCGAAGTCGAAGTCGTCCGTGAAGTGCAGCAGCCCGAGCAGTTCAAACCTTTGAAGATTCACATGCTACACAAAGATTTGGTGGATTTCGGAAGAACCGGCCGCCTTGCCGCAGGAAGCGACGCATACCAGCCCATGCCATTCACCATGCAAAAGACTGCTCTGGGTATGAAGCATGGTGCAATAACAGCTGCCTCCATGGCATCCAGTCTTTTTGTGTCGCATCAGTTCAGCAGGACAGTCGACTTGAGCGCGCCAAACGACAATTTCATTCGACCTTGTCACTGGATTCTGTGGAGCTGCTGCTCAGAGGTTGCGGTGATAGTGAGTCCCGAGGAAGCCGATCAACTCATTCCCATCCTCCGAGATGCGTCTCGTGGTGGGTGTGACATAGCCGGCACGCATTTGATTGTATACGCTGCGCCGGTTACTCGTCGTATGCTGCATTTCAACGACCTCGATTACTATGCCGTGCCAGCGCTCCCGCAAGGCTATGAAACTCCCATGTGGCTCAGGATCCAGCTCGGCGTATTTGCTGGTCGTTTATACTTCGGGTTCAACGAGTATGACGATATGCTAGCGTATCTCGGCGTTTCTAAGGACTCATCTATGGAGTGCGGGCAACTTAGTGTGGCAGGCGGATTTGCTAAAAATTCTTTGACCTTTTGTGAGTGCTTGAAGCTCTCGTTTAATCTTAAGAGTATGCTAACATAAGACTTTAGTGCACGATTGGCTAGCTGTTCGACGCAAAGGCCAAGACTTTGAACATACACCAATGGGTTTTGTTACCACCGGGAAGCCGCTTCAAGCAGATCATCCCTTCCTCCTCTCCGACGTTTCCAACGCATCCCGAACGGCAACAATATCCTCTGCAGTTGAAACAGGTGAAGGCAAAGATGTCGAATCGGAGCATGGGGACGATGACGAAGAAGACGAGATCGTTCAAGGGGAGCATGGTATAGACGAGTGGCAGTCTGATGAGGATGATGCGAACGAGAATGGAAACGAGTTCTTCGATGCCCCGGAGTACATTGACGATACGGAGGATAAGGATGGCTAAGTTTACGTCGTCGGAGCCATCAGCGCTGTCTTCATCAGCAGAGAGCTGCTGTCCGTTGTATCATGGTATGAAGTGAACACTGGGTGTCATGTAGAGCTAGTTGGATTCTTCGGCTTTATAGCTAGAATTTCCAGATAAGCCAATGAGACACTGCAACTCAATACGAACCCGACGGATGTGTGATGCATTTTATGAGGGATGTTAAGATTGATGGACAGTCCACAATGCACACTACGAATTGTGCTTAGAGTAATCTAATTCAATTGCCAACAAGGGCTTTACTATCAAATTTACTCGCCTTCACAACAAGTACAGCTACTACTCTACGCACGCATGAGATCATTGGCCCCGGGCACGCCATTTTTCGATGCTGACGATCAAGATGCAACGCCACCGCAACGCCACCCAGCCTGCCGTTCTGCTCGATGAGCTGACGCTTGTGTTTGTCTTGATGCTGTTTCTGACGCTGGTCCTCTTCGACCCCGTGCTACCATTGCCCGACTTATCATTATAGTGTAATCGCGCGACTCGCTCCGATCATCTACGAAAAGGTTCGAAGTCCTGATATGGAGGTCTAGGTCACTGAGATTGCTGACCAGAGCGTCAGTCCGACACATCTCCAGATCTAACTAGGGGAACCAAATGCAAGGCACCCTCCAGTGTCCATTCATTAATCCCATTCATCATCTATGACTTGATGTTTAAAGTACAGAGAAGCGTTTCGGCTGCTAGAGAAATGGGTGATGCAATAGAAATGCAGTTTACTCCTGCCTGCGAACAACAATTGAAGGTCGTGGAATGGAGCATCATCATCTATTGAATTCTTTCCGCGTACTCAAAACCGGGTTCAATTTGAATTGGGTTTAATCGTTACAGTTCGGCGAAGTCAACTCTGTAAAAGAATCGGTACTGGAACATGACTAGAGACTAAATTTCATCTCGCTCTACACCATTGATGTGATTGCCTTCGTCTTTCGACTCAATCTAGTACTGACTCTATCCCTAATAGCATAAGCCCACTCACTAACAAATCTATAGGAGAACAGCATGAACAATACCCCAATCACAGCAAATATGAGACTTGTGATTAGTACACCAAGCCATCTGCAAAGCTGCCAATAGTGATACCACGTAGTATTTGACGAAAGCAGAGTTTCGCCAGCTGCGGCCACCTGCATAGCTGAGAGCATCACGCTGAACATCCCAAAGACGAAGAGCAGCGGAGCAAAGAACTGGGAGAAGTACGAGCCATAACGAGAGTGGCGTCGATGGAAGTAGAATTTGCGCAGGAAAACCTTGCAGTAGCAGTTGAGACGCGACAGACGAAGCTCGCCGTAGTTATAGCGACCAGAAACGTCGACGTTCTGGACTGCCATGGCTACGCTCGACATTAAGTCGCTGAACTGTATGTATGTGATAGATTGGGGTAAAAGATGTTCGTCCTGGGCAATACGAAAGTCAGAGTCGTATCGAATGAGATGGGTATATGTGCGGAGAAAGCCGAGAGTCGCGGGTATTATGCGTTCTCTTTGAATGACATGTTTGCCGTCCGATGGATTGCAATGCAATGTCACGCAGCCGGTTGGCTGGAGAAAGTGCGTCCAGAAGGCGTGGGACAGAAGAAATGGA
The DNA here is from genome assembly GCA_010405375.1 of Lophiostoma macrostomum CBS 122681. Classification (NCBI taxonomy): domain Eukaryota; kingdom Fungi; phylum Ascomycota; class Dothideomycetes; order Pleosporales; family Lophiostomataceae; genus Lophiostoma; species Lophiostoma macrostomum. The sequence continues at coordinate 23,949 of MU004349.1, read as the reverse complement.
GGAAGCGGCTTGATGAAGATTCGTTCCACGTCCCAGACAAGATGCAATTTGGGGTCTTCAGTGACAACAATCCGACGATTTTTTACTCTTTGCCGATGGAGCGGCGATATGTTGGCACTGGACTGCATGGACATCAACCACAGTCTTGGTGCTAATTGCTCCAGATCAGACGAGTAGAATTCGCGCTCCAAGTGGCTCCACACACCGTGATGGTCGTCGATGCGTACGTTAGGTTGACCCGGTAGTCGCATGTCTTGAGATATGTTGTTACTCTGAAAGCCTTCGAGTTCGGTATTCAGTTGCAGCTCCTCGGGGAATGGGAAACTGTCCAAACCGGTCAGACCAGACGTGTCACTTTATTCGTAGTTATGGTTACATACCCAGTCGCACGCATTGTGAGCGAAATACTCGACATAAACCCTTCGAGTAGCGCCCCGAGTCGACAGAGAAGAAGCCAGTATGACAGCTTATATTGCATGAAGATCAGTAGCCTTGGTCGATGCTGACCTGCAAGAGCGGGGCAGTGCACTGATATGACGCATGCATGCAACGCCAGGTTCAGCTAAACAAGGATGTTCTCAATACCTCAGGTACCCACGATTCCCAAGAAAGCCACATTCAAGGTGTTACACGGTTTATTTTTCTGCCTTGTTGTGATAGTCACACAAGCATTACGAGGCGTGCGTATTCATTGAGTTACAAAACACGAACCAGTCAGGAGCTAACAGGCTTCCTTGGCCTTTGTTAGCTCTTAAACTTCCCTTGACAGAACATTTTACGATGTTGAAGCAAGCCTATTTAATGTGACTCGATTAATACCAGCTCCTTCTATCGTGCGTCTCTGAGAATGCATGACTTGGACAACAGGGAAGGAATACACTTGGTCCAGCCAAGAAGTAAGGAAAATGAGTTGACCCCATATGGAGATAACCGTTTAGTCTAAACAGCAGAAGAGCATGCTGGTACTCGCCCAGATGAAGAGAAGAGACGAAAGAAAAGAACTTCCGCCTAGCGTGCTGCCAAGTATCTCGTCTAGAGCCTTGCAGTATTGCTTCTTCATGCTTCTATTTGGGCACGTATGCCTCATGCACAGGACATAAACTTAAGCGTCCGGGTCTCCGTGGGTCTTCGAGCAACACGTGTTCACAGTGAGCCGCATCCGCAGCACCAGTCCGTAGTGAGCAGATATCGGGCTACGATATCTTAGGAGTAGTCAGTTAGCCAACAGCGATATAGACAGTATAGTCTTCACATTACTGCATGTAAGCGAAAAGGCTTTATCAGATAATTAAAAGAAAGCGACTGGGTCTGATAGTTGCTTCTTTTCCTCTCTCAAAGGAAAGACGCTCATCCCATGGCGTCAGGAAATGTATTTTCATCTACCAGAAGGTGTTATCCACAAGCCCATTGACTTCGTCGATGCTAGTGATACGCTTATTCTTTCTGCTCCACGCTAAGCTGATTCCTTCCTTCCAAAGCTCCTCACCCTCCAATACTGATCTCTCATCTCCAATACTGCTACCTCGATCTATCAGAATCTTTCCCAGCCTTAGACAGGTTCGGGGAAGCAATCCTTTATCACCATTCTCCATGTTAAGGCGGAAGTTCTCCAGAGCTTGACGGAGGTGGCTGATGCCTTCTTCTTGACTTTCCATGGCACAAAGCAATTCACCGACCCGATACATTGAAGATCCAGTCATGTAATGCTCGGTACCCTCGATTTTTGTGCGTTCTCTGAGGCAGTTTTTGTGGATTTCGCAGGCCCGTTCGAACTTTTCTCTGTCCCATAGTAGATTTCCATAGAAGTATAGCGTATAGAGTGAGAGACCGGATACATGACTTATAGCAGAATGTTGCACTAAAGCCCTCTCCATGTATTCGAATGCCTCATCTACTTGCCCGATGGTGTTGAGGAAGAACGCGAAATTGTAAAGGGTGTGTTCCATCAAATCCGGTGTGCATCCAGGGCAGTTTTCGCGTATGTCTAGGGCCTTCCTGTAGTACGTGTTTGCCTCTTTGGCATGACCAAGATCCGACAAATTGTTCGCATAGTTGGAATAGGCCATGGCAAGCTCCTGGATTTCTGGATTGGTCCGGTCCAAGCATGCTTTACGGTGTTGAATGCAGATTTTCATGGTCTCAGCGCAGAGCTGTACAAGTTCCTTGGAGAAGTAGACCCCCGCTAAGTTATTATAGACCAAAGCCAATGTCTTGTTCATTCGGCCGAGGGTCTCTCGATCGCAGATACTCTTTGCAGGGGTCAAAATTTCTTCGGCAACAGCAATTTGGCCTCTCTCGTAAAAGTACCATCCGCAATGAGCCAGAACTTCGGCAAATCCAAGGTTCGCTCGTATTTTCGACTTATTTTTCGAATAGTGCCGGAGAATACTGACGATATGGGTATTGTAAAGCGCACAATCAGGGTATGACGCAACCATCGATCCACCATTCACTTGGCGCGGGTAGAGTTTAGAGAGACAATATATTGCCCGATCGAAGGCTTGTTGCCATCTCTGATCACTGTCCCATCGGCGACGAACAGCATCCTGGATTAAGCGGTGGATCTGAAAAGCTTCGAGTACTCCTCCTCTTACAGCCCTTCGTTTCACGAGCGAAAATCTTTGAAGACTACTCAAGGCTTGAAACTGAGTCTGCTGGTCGGAGAGCGCTTTGCAGAGAGCTTCTGCTTCGGTATCTTGGAAATGTTCAAGTAACTTGCAGACAATAACATCCGGATCGTAGAGGGCAAGAATATCGAGGAGCTCTGGGGCAGGGTCTCTCAGAGAATCGATCGATAGAGTCCAACATGTGGCCAGTGTTTTCTCGTAGTCCCAATTTGTGCCTGTTGCCACATGTTCGTCCAGTACAAGATTTTCTTGTTTGTCAAATTCGTCTAGAAACCTCCGATCCATTAGTGAACCGTGGTGTTCGCTGATATAACTGGCCATGTGATTGATCGCTAGAGGAAGGCAGCCTGCACGCTTGACTACTTCTTCAGCGATGGTTCTGTCGACGTGAGAGCTGATGTCACCGAGCTCGGAAATAAGCAGCTCAACTCCCTCCGTGACACTGAAGCACTCCACTTCCATGCGATCTGTCAACGGTCGGGTTCGAGCAGCTGCCGGGTTCCTGGATGTAACAATGATATGTCCTTTCTTCCCGATTACATTGGGCCAGTAAGGTAGTATATCCGCGATGGTTTCCACGTTGTCAAACACAAGGATCCAGCCGGCGTGTTCGCGATACCACTTTTGCAATCTTTCTCGGCAAACATCAGCATCCGAAGTCATTTCGTCTACAATATTCAAGTTGCGAGCGATGAGATTGCATGCACTTGACACCTTGTCAGAAGTGTCCGCGTATATCCAGATGATGGTTTCATATTGGCGAGAATGCTCGTGCACATATTTCAAAGCGATTTGGGTCTTTCCTACTCCACCATCACCGTATAACCCGAAGGCAGGGTTTTGCACAGTGTGATCATTGAAGTGTCTCGAAATCTTTGATAATATCGCCTCTGTTGCTCTTAGCAAGGATATACTAACTTTACATAACGGATCACCCACCTCTGCCATAAAACCCGTCGCCACTGAAACAAGGCAGATTATTAGGTAACTCTGGAGTAGCCTCTGAACTATCTCTAGTCTCTGGGGGCGGTAATAGCAATGGAGACTTTCCAAAAGCGCTATAAGCTGGCGACGAAGAAGACTGGTGTCCGAATCTCTTGTTGATCACAGTTGGTGCTGCTTGCAGAAATCTGTCAATTACATCCAGAACCTTACTGATTTCAGTGACATCGCTCATCCGAAACTTCACCATGTTGCTGTGATCCGCTCCAATGGAGATTGAATTATCATCGGAGTCGTTACCAACTCCCCCGAAAGTCGCAGATTCGGGAGTTACCAAGCGAACCTTTTCCCCTTTTCGTTCCCACTTGTTGGTAGTAACGTTCTACGTGCGAGTCAGCCTTCAAGCCACCATCATATTCGAAGCGTTGAATTACTCACTAGCTTCAAGGTGGCTGTTTTATCTCTTTCAAAGAAATGAACAACCTGTGAGTCTTCGAAATGAAAAGCACTGCGGAAGTCTGCGTGCTGTCTCTTTCGGAGTCTGAAGCCAACTTGTTGATCGAGTTGAACCAAGGTGTACCGTGCCGAAGGATTCTCGATCATCGTAAGTATATTTGCGGTATCCATACCTTGGCTTGGAACCCCAAAGAAAAGACATCCGTAGGAAGACAATATGTTCGCTCTATCTTCAGAACTCTCTGAAGCACGACTCATACTGATCATAGCCTTCGACGCGTTATTTCACAAGGTATACTAGGCTGGAGATCCATTAGAAGGCCTTACCTCTTTGAGGATGAGTCCTCCTAAGCTGTGGGCAATGTATATCAATGGAAAGGGGTGCCTCCTATTGATCTGAACTCGCTAGTCAGATACTCCACGAGTTGTTATGTGGGCAAAAATGGTCACTTACCGCACACAGTCTTCGATGAATTCGAAGATGTAATTTGAAGCTCTCGGCCCATTCATAAACATTCGAATTGGAGTCTTCATCTAGCAATGAGGATGAGTATCCATACGTCCATACCTGGAGCGCTGGATACGCTTGTGGTAATTTGTCCCTCGGCCACATGAAGCCTGTGGTATCATCTGTGAAGCTGGCTATTGCATGGCCTCCCAGACCATGGATCAAAACACATCTACTGCGATTAGACCGGAATAGTAGATCTATAGGGTATACTGACTGTATTGCGTGCTTGCTATCATTGTCCACGGGTGACAGTGGCGTAAAGCCCACGAAGTCCTTATCAATAAAGACTTGAGGCCCGGAATCATGATAATCGTCGAATTGGGAGAGCTTAAAGACACCATTTGTGCTTGCGAGAAGCGGCGCGGGGGCTTTGCCAAACGTCACGGTTGCTGTCCGAGACGAGCCGTCGCCCTGCTGGCCGAAATCCGTTGCGAGAGACTGAATTGTCACCTCGGCGATCCCAGTCTTCAAACACACTGATAGCGCTGATTGTAGTTTCTTCGAGGTCCAGGATTCTGGAACCTGTCTGACGCGCCATACCGTCTTAGCTTCATATGAAGAGGACGCATTGCCTGGGCTTGTTGAGTCGGACGTATCGACGCTGGTGGTTTTCTGTATGACAGTGTCAGAATACTTCTGGCTTAGGGTCTTAATTACCTCTCTACCAATTCATCGGGAGTTATTTTCGCATCACCGGTTGGAGGCATGCTAGTACAATCTCGTTGGGACAACAATGGGGACTTCGAGTGCTAGTACGCGATATAGCATCGCAAGGCTTCTCAGGATGAAGAAACGCGGCTACTCTATAGTGCGAGGTGTGCTCGAGCGTACTCAAAGTAGCAAAGCAGCAATAAAACCTGCTTCATTACATATCGGTGCCCCTTTACCGGTCTATCGTCTCCGAAGCTAGGCTGACCTTGAAAGGGCCACTGATACTGCATGCACTGCGCCATACTGCATAGATGCGTCCAACCCACCTTGCAACGCCTTGGCTGAGGAATCGGTCAAGTTATTGAAGGCCGGCCGGATCTGGTTAGCATCGGGACAAATATACGCACCGTTGGTGTCGACGTAACGATAGCGGAACTTGGCCTCCAGCCTGGTCTGGTCGGTGGCGTTTCAGGGAGCTTGCTATGAATATCACTGGTTCAGAGTGACTTTTAGAATTGCCGGCCCTAGCCAATGTGGCCGCATAGCCTAATAAGTTTTCTTTCGCTCTGGGTCTGCCACTGGCCGACTCGCTCACCGGAACCAACTACCATCAGGGCCAATGCAAGGGCTGTCTCCTCTAACTCCAAGCGAGCCACCAATGTCAAGCAATATCAAGGCCGCCGAAACTGGAGCTGAATCTCAATTCGCTTCCCGTCAGGTCAAAAACGGGTATTCCGGAAAAAAAATGACTGTGTAAGACGTCTCAAGTGGAGACTCCGTCATCTCCTGGCGTAGCCCAGAGGACCCCCGTTCAAGGAACCGGCTAGCTCAACTTTGGCTTGCAAGAGCAGAATGGACCCAATCTTAATCGTCTGGCCTGGCTCCCCGGATACCCGCGAGTCAAGTTTGCCGATTCGTCGCGATTTACCGAGTCCCTCGGTGGTGAACTATGCTTAGCAGATTTGGAGACGCTGACTTCAAGACTCTGGATCATGTCCCGCCAATAGGAGAACGGTATCCTAGCTCTACACAGGTAGCGGATAAAGGGGCGCAAAGCTATCGTGACTGAGACGCGACTTCCATTCGTGTGGGTGAGCGGCCGCATCTTCACTGAGCCACTTCCAACCTCTCTCTTGTCCTAAACCTTCTGGAATGGCTACCTGCCGAGCCCAACGTCATCCCTGCGCTCGAAAACAGAGCTTCTCACCAAGAGTGCACTCGGCTTCTGACACACTTACTACTTCCTCGTCAGACACAAATTAAACTTCAATACAGCGGAGGAAATAGACTGCAGCCTGTTACACAAAGTGTGTCTTGCGAGCAGTTCTGTGTGTTCGTGGATCTCTTTCCGGCGATCAACGCGACCGGTCGGCGAGATAAGACTGACAAGGCTGAACTTTGACGCCAAACTGTTTCTAGAGATTTTTCATCCACGAGTTCATCTTCAGTAAGATGACTACTTTGGTCGTTTTGTTGCACCATTTCTCTTTCTTTACGGTACGATGATCATTCTTCTAGACACTCTACAGGTCGAGAATGGTATTGGAGGCGTCTTGAACCAGGATAGCATAAGTGTACAAATTAAGTCGGTTGTTTTGCATCACGGCCTCTGTTATAATTGGCTTGTCATCGGCGTTTCGTTTCGTGCTTTCCATGACCAAATTCTTGGAAAAATGGAGGACCGCAACTACAGACCTGCGGGACATGAAGAAGAGGACACGTGTCGGCCAACGCGATGCTTGGAGTTGTATGCAGCCTGATAGCGAAATGAACCCATCAGACTGGTACGCACGATGCGGTGTCATCCTTTAATTGCGGTTGCCTTGTCTCCGACACCTCAAGTTTACCGGACAAGCCGCGTGCGTGCGGGGTCCGTGAGACCCGGAATGTATGCAGTATGATGGCAAAATGAATCCATGAGACTGGTCGGGCGCGCATAATGTGGCGCTTTCTTTTGATTGTGGTTGCCTTGTCCGTGACACGTGCATCTCACCGGACAAGCCGCGTGCGTGTGGGGCCCGTGCGCAGCCTTATCACCCCGACGCGCACTTGGAACGACTTTGAGGGTGGAAGCTCTTGAATCGATGGGAAATTTTAGGAAGCGACAATATCGATCCCAAAGTCCCTTCCCTAGCCTTTTTCTCTATTGCTCCTTGTTCGCCATCCCGTTCGTTTACTACTTCTGTCCCTTGAGAAGCATGTCGACGGATCCCGAATTAGTGGATGGCGACTGGCGAGACCATCACTTGAGGCTCGAGGATGCTTCAATCTCAGATCTCCGTGTCGCCTTAGCGAACAAACATATATCTTCTGAAGAATTGGTTGAGGTGGGCGCAGAAATCACCCGTTTTACCCACAATCTGACAAGGCCAGGCCTACATCGCACGTATCGAGGAGGTCAACGACAAAGTCTCCGCTGTCAGCGTAATCAACAAAGAGGCTATCGAGATTGCTAGACAAAAGGACATAGAGAGAGAAGGGGGAAAGATGAAGGGCTTGCTTCATGGCATACCCATTTTGGTCAAGGACATTTTCTTGACTCTCGATCAAATGCCCAGTACAGGTGCGCGAATTCTTTGAGTAATGCCATCGTCTCTTAATACGGAGAGCAGTTGGCTGCAGTGGCTTGAAAAACGCTACGCCAAAATTCGAGGCAGATGTGATCATGAAGCTCCGAGAGGAGGGAGCGGTCTTGCTCGGCAAGACAGTTCCCTCAGAATGGTGCAATTACCGATCACCTGGTAATGCTCCAAATGGATGGTCGCCAGTAGGTGGACAATGTCTTGGAATATATTGTGATGGCCAAGATCCGGGTGGTTCTTCATCTGGAAGTGGTGTTGCTATAGCGCTTGGGCTCGCAGCAGCAGCATTAGGAGCAGAGGTAACATACGGATGTTCTCTCGGCTTGAAACAGTCTTCGGCTAACGTGGCGAATCGAAGACTTCTGGGAGTATAGCATCACCTGCACGGAGTTCGGGTATCATAGGCCTGAAGCCCACCACCGGACTGATTCCTCGGAACGGGATGTATTGCGTCTCAGAGTGGCAAGATAGTGTGGGAGTTCTCGCAAAAACAGTCGAAGATGCGGCACATTTGCTTACAGCATTAGCTGGAAACTCCAAGGGTGAGTTTATGCTGAGTGCAAAATACTTAAACTGATGTTTCCTAGAATCAATGGACAATATGTCTCGGAATACAGTCACATATATCAATGGTGCCCAAGAGCTTGATCTGCCTACGGATTTTAGAGCTGCCTGCAGATCGAACGGACTCGAAGGACTCCGACTAGCAGTATGTTTTGAAACCTACATTTGTGAACAAGACGTAACATTACCATAGATCCCCAGGCATATCATGAACCGCGACAAATATGTCATGGAGGAGTTTGATGACGCTTTACAGGTTATGCGAGGGCTAGGAGCAACTATAGTCGAAGATGCTCGATATTCCGAATGGAGCTTGAGCTATTGGGATGACGAGCTTTGGGAAGTTGCTCCGCGCATTGAGATACTTGATGGTAAGTTTTCAGGGCGGTCTTCGACCATAGCTGACATCACTTTATTGCATAGGGATGTCCAAGTTTCTATCCCAATTCGAGCACAATCCCCACGAGCTTCACTCTTTGGAAGACGTCATGGAGTTCACGTCGAAGACGCAGGATGAAGAAAATGTAGACTGGGGGATGGAAGAATGGGAAATTGCTGTGCGACTGAATAGGGATTACGGAAAAGGCTCTGAGAAATATCGACAATCGTATGCTCTGCGACAGAGAATGGCCGACCAGATCGCAGAGCTTCTCGAACGTCATCAGTGTGATCTGATTGTTGCACCTTCTTGGACCGATACAACCGCCAACGTCGGCGGCTGTCCTCAGATTTCTGTGCCTCTTCGAGCATACCCTAAGGGATCCCCCCTCAAGCGTCTAGCAAAAGGGCTCATCTCGAATGGCCCATACATTCCGTAAGCTGAACTAAACTTAACGCGGAACAAGAAGTTTGCTGATCCAACTCTAGAACCGGCCTACTGATCGTAGGGCGGAGGAACGATGACGCTAGGGTGATTGGGGCGGCGCACGCTTTTGAGAGGGCTACCGAGTATCGGAGATCATACCACCCTATCCTTCGACCTGTGCGGCAGGTTGGAGATTCAAAAAGCCTATTGTAGTGAAGGAAGAAAAAACGGGACGATGCATGATAAAAGTCGAAGATAAGGATCAAACTGAAAATCCAAACAGTGAAGGTTGATCGGGGTTCATTAATCTTCTATCCTAAAAGTAGTATACACAATGGATTCAACTTGGTGAATTACAAATATACTCACGTGATGGACGTAATCATCTTGCTTCTAGATGTATATAAAGACGCCCGTCGCACTCCAGCTTTGGTACAACCGTCTTCGCGTGAGATTACTCCGTCATATCAGTCTGCGGGGTCTTAGTCATCTCCAATGGATGTGCAGGGAACTCTTCGTTATCTGGAACCTTGTCAAAAATGGGAAGAAGAAAAGCCGTATCAAATCTTGGGAAGGAGGCCACCTGGGCAACCTAGAGACAATCTTATTCTCGTTCCAAAGGCCTTGCCTATCTTCGACATAAGACATTCCGAAATGGTGCCTTCATTGGATCGGTGTGGCTTTGAGTGGGTAAAATGTCAGACTACGGGAAGCTTGGAGGACGAAGAAAGCATAACCCAGCACATTCGGGAGTTGGAATCATTAGTTAAGGATGCAACTGGTGCTCGAATGGCTTTGACATTTGATTATCAGGTCTGTGGACATCATGTTGACCGACTACAAATAAGTTTTGATCAAACGTATCAGATTCGAAAAAGAGAATTAGATCGCGAAAGTCCTCAGATACGGCCTGTGAGTACGTTCGTTCACATAGGTAAGTTACACTAGTGATACGAATCGACTATATCTGCTAACATAGCTTTTAGACATCACTCCTTCCGCTGCTGAAGACAGAATTCGATTCAGTTTTCCAGAGATCGCAGACTCGATTCTGAACCAACGTTACCGAATACTCAGGTCAGATGCGGCGCTCAACAAGATCATACAACGCTAACACTGTGAAGCGTTTGGCATCCACTTGTTAGCCCCATTCTGGACTACCCGCTTGCTGTCTGCGACTCTAGGACGCTGCCCGAAGATGATCTTATTGAAAGTGATTTTATCTACCCGAACTTCGAGAGTGAGACATTCATGGTCTTCCCAAATGTCGCTCACAAATGGTACTATATGAGTGAGCAGTGCAGGGATGACGTCCTACTTCTGGTCAACTTTGACTCTGAGAAGAATATTCGTGAGTCACCGCTGTGTGCGACGTGGTCTCACTAGTAACACTGACGCAACTAACCTTAGGAGTGCCACATAGTGGTTTCGAGCTGCCACCTGACATGAGGGTTTCACGGCTTCGGGAAAGCTTTGAGATGCGAGTAATTGTAACAATGGGATGACCATTCATCGTTATGTGGAGAGCGAGATCTTATGAAACACGGAAGTCATTCATATAGCGCTTCATACATAGTAACAGCAACGCAGTCTGCACAGAGCCCATCCATTAAGCAGATACAAGACTTTCACACGAGCATGCTCTCCGTCAGAACCCAGCCGCCGTATTCTAGGTTCGGTTAATGATGCATCTAGGGCATCGGGCGAAGTGGAGGAACTCGCCTAAGCACCGTGAGACTTCGTGTCTTCAGCATCCGGAAACTCGTATTTGTTGTACCAAGGCTTGTCGTGTAGAGTATTATCAGTCTGAGGGAGATCTTCCAAAGCGATCTTGTGGGTTCGCTTCCAAGGCTGTGTCTTCTGTGCAACACGTTTCTTGCGAAGCTCTCTAGTCTTGACAATATCCCGCATCTGGATTTGTTCGCGAGTTGGGCCGTCAACGTCACTCTCTGTGAGATCACTGCCGTTACTTGAGTCGGTGAGGTTTCCAGAGCTCTTGCTGAGGACAACTTCGTCTGAAGACGTATGTTGAGAAGACATGTTTCAAACAGAACGAAACTTGATGCGAAGTGTGGGAACGTATCGTTCAGTGAATGAGGTTGTCGGAGGGAGAACGCGATCTGACCAAGTGTAGATAGAAGACTGGGTGGCCACGACAACCCCAACATCTGAACCAAAAGCAATGTAACATAGAGCTGCATGACGTGCACTTCCAGATCCCTGAAAAAACAGACACTTCTATGACGCCCTGTTTGACCGCCCAACTTCTAAACGAAAAGTAATATAACATGGGTCGCGATCCCTGCAAAGAACAGGCACGTCTCCAACGCCCTGTCTGACCGCCCAACATCTGGAGTTGCATGACATGCAGATCCCTGCAAAGAACAGACACGTCTACTACGCCCTGTTTGACCGGTAATATCAGAAGGAAGTGCATGTTGCAGGAGGCAGGAGGCGGGGTTGATAGCGCTAGCCAAAAACAGCCTCATGCATTACACGATTTTCGGCAAGCCGTATCTTACAGAATCACTAAGATTCCCTCTTCCTTGAGCCACATAGAGTTTCCATCCTTCTCCTTACCCGACGAAAACGACGATGGCTCCCCAAGAGCTGCTTGCGGATATAGATCCGCCGGTTTTCGCTCTGAGCGCACGATCGGCTTTTGAACAGCTTTCTCCGAAAGAAAAGCTCTATGCCCATCACATGAGTCGGTACGTAAAACCGAAAAGATCTGCTCATCCCCGTTCTTTTCCCTTCATTGACTTCATATAGAGCTGCGTATAATGGGGCAAGAATACTTTTGAACCAGGTCTCTCCGGAATCAGAGACCATTGTTGACATGATCTTTGCCTTGTATGGCTTCTGTAATGGCGAGTGGTTTATCTTTGCAAACCAATGTGCAATTGGTGCAGCGGAAATGGATCGCTTCCTTGATTATGCGGCGATGGTACTGGATAGCTTAGGAAATTACCGGGTAAGTAGTTCGTAGATATCTCGCTGAGCCAGCTATATGTAACTGCTCCAGGGCTATGGAGACCGAAAAATCATCCCCCGAATCTCCCGAGAGCGTCTAGATCAATTGTGCGTCCGTTGCGAAGAGGCATCTGCGTTGTTCAAAAAAGTATCAGCCGCAATCTTCTGCCCAACACCCGAGAGGTTGGGATATCCAGACCAAGGTGGTATGAGTTCCTATTTTCCTGGAAGCTTGCTATCGAAATCAGAGATCACGGAAGTCTCCGATGCATTGTTGAAGCGCGGTTTCTACCTGGAGAACACGAGCTTAAGAAAAACCCAGGCTGGAGAAGACTGCATTTACGAAGTTTTGGTCTCATCCGTGGAGACTGGTGCTCCTACTGACTTAGACGGGTGTTTTCAACTAGAAGGATCTCACCGATGGGTACGACTGGTCTACGGCCATTTCGCTGCCGAATTGGCAGAAGTGTCAGCATCTTTGTCGAAAGCCGCACATTATGCCAGGAACGAGCACCAGAGACGATATGTGCTTGAACTCGTTAATTATGTTCGGAGAGGAAGCGTAGATTCTCAGAAAGAAGCATCTGTAGCTTGGCTAAAGGATGTTGCCCCACCTGTAGAGACCTTCACAGGTTTCATGGAATGTTATCGCGATCCAAGCTCTTTCAGATGCGAGTGGGAAGGACTCGTTGCGCTTCAGAACAACGAGCAAACCAAAGCTTTCGATGAGATGGCAGGTCACGCTCTGGATTTGATCAAAGAACTGCCTTGGGTAGGCGTGAATGGCGGGTTTGGGGACAACACCCTGGGCCCCTTTGAACATGAAAGGTTCTCTAGACCTGATTTTGTCAGCCTGGAGGGTATGTATCTTAGACTGAAGTCTTTAGGTGAACTCGCTTATGTAGACAGTATTGACCTTTTGCGTGAGCAATTGTTGGACTGGTATAACAGGACCAAACGTAAGTGCAATTATTTCGGAACCACATAAGCTCAGCTGACCCTACAGTTTGATGATATCGAAGCGGCATATGGTCTCAAAAATATCTATCTGTCGAACCGGGCGGCTGCGGTAAACTTGAACGACCAAGTCCCCTTCATCCGCAACGAGGATCTAGCTGAGTACAAAACCATCAGAAGAATCTCCTTCACTGCAATAGTTGCCGTGCATGAGCTCATAGGCCATGCTTGTGGAAAGCTTCTGAAGGAGACCGAATCGGGGGAGTTCAATTTTGACATAAACGACCCTCCCATCAGTCCCCTTTCCCACGTAGCCATAGATACGTGGTACAAGATTGGCCAATCAGAACGATCTGTCTTCGGAGACATATACACGGCTTTTGATGAATGTCTGGCGGAGTCCGTAGCGCTTCTCTTGATAGCTCATGAAAGTGTGCAGTATATGGTGGCAACTGTGGAGGGACGAAGAGTGTGCGACTCTACGACTTGTGAGATTGATCGTCTTCGATGACAGCGGCACTGCTAATATCATAGCACAGTTGAGTATCACGCGTATCTTCAAATCATATCCCTTGGATTACGAGCACTTCTGTCTTATGATCCATCTACGAAGGTAAAAATGCAAATATTTGAAATGCTAGCATCTCTTTACTTACATGTGGGCAGAAGTGGAACCAATCCCACGACCGGGTAAGACATGTCACTGGCGATCTAGTTTCCGTTCAGGATAATTAAATCTATTGTACAGGCCCGTTTTGCGATTCTAAAAACGCTCTTCGAGGATGGAGACGGTCTCCTCGAAATCGAGTTCTCAACCACCGAATCAGGCGGTCCAGATCTTGAGATATCCTTGGCAAAAACCCTAGTCCCGTCCGTGGGGCGAAGAGTGGTCGAGAGCCTTTTGTTGCATCTCCAGATTTATCGATGTACTGCGGATGCAGAACATGGTCGGCCATTTTTTGAAAAATTAACAGCCGTCGACGGGGTGTTCCAGCAGTTCAGGGAAGCAGTCGTGCATCACCAGCAGTACCGACCCCTTTTCGTTCAAGCCAACACTGTCCTGCAAGAAGGTGTAGTCACTCTGATAGAATATCCAGCGACCAAAGAGGGGATCATAAAAAGTTGGGTAGAGAGGGGGATTGACACGACTACAGACCTATTCTGAGAAGACAGGATCATAGCAGAGTAAAGATTAGCCCCAAGCGCTAGAAGTAGAATTTACCAACGAGGCAGTTGCTATGATATACTAGATGCAGACAATCTGGGAAGATTTTGGATTAGGAGCATGCGAAGGCAGGCATATGAAGCAGATCTGGGCGAAAATACGGAGACTGATGATCTGAAGATAAGAAAAGATTGTTTGTAATCAATCATCAATAGCGAATCTCAAGTGTCTGTTGAGGTCTAGGTACACTTACTGTCAACTGGTTAATGTCCTAAGATCAGCTGACTAATGAAGTTGATTATGCGAACCTTGGAATATAGCGGGCTCCAAGCTGGATTCGTGGAGCTGCTACAGGCTGGGAGTGCAACGCATGTCGAAGTCGTTCGCCGCTAGTACTAGCAGGTGCTGCGGGTAGCTCAAGGATCGCGATATAAATCACTCTTGCAATCCAGCTACTTGTTCATCGAGGCTGATCACGCTACTCGGCCTCATCTTGACTTCAACTAATCCTTCGAAGATGAAACGCTGCAACAGATATGGTCCGAATTTGTTATTAGTCCGACACAACCCCAGATTCAGCTAGGGGATTCCATCGCAAGGCTCCCTTTACCTCCCATCGGTCCATCTCGTCCATCATCTCCACGTCATCCCTCTCACTTCTTTTCAATCGCATCCTCGCTTCCATCATCTGCATACCCTGGAATGAAATCTCGAAATCTCTTTTCAGAAAGTGCATGGTCAGATTCTTCAGCGCTCCTCTTTGTGCTCTATAGATACGTTCGCCTAGTGCGATTGCAACTTTCTTCGAGCGAATGATGCTCAAGTCGGGCGTCCAAGATTGATTTCGGTCTTCGAGGCGATACTGTGTGAACACGGAGGGACCATTCGGTAGAAGAAGGGTGAGATCGAGCGTTTGTAGACTCGATCTGTATAGAGGAAACAAGTACTCCTCATCAAGCTGGTAACGTTGTCAGTTCGGCACTTCTGGGTTTGCATTTTGTCTTACCTGCGCATTCATCTGCTCATCCTTAAGTTTCCCGTTAATCCCGAGGTATTGTAGACGAGGAAACCCGTTGGCAAATTTGGTAAGGTATTTCGGATCCAGGTAGCTTGAAGGATCGTAGCTGTGTCGGTGTGGTCGACATATCAATGTCTCCAGCGTAGTTTTGTGTTTATCAATAACTGGCCAAAGGACTTCGATCCAGGACTCCATTCCCACCAAATCAAGGCTTTTCAGACCCAATACTGAGTCAACGAACATCACCACAGCTCGCGATACTTCACTCTGAGGTGTGAGAGTAGGTAAATGCAGCCGAAGAGACTCTAGATTCGTAACGCGTCCACACATTTCCGTAAAGAAAGATACAGGGCAATCATCTCTAAAGTCCAGTTTTCGTATTCGTGACCAGTCAATACATTCCCTCAGCACGGCGCAATGTGAGGGATCGAAGGTGTATCGATTTTTATGACTTCCTGGCAGTATGCTGAGCTCCTCCAAAGGCGGGAATATACTACCAGTCCTCAGATGGAGTTGGCCTTTTCCAATGTTATTGGGGTCCTCGAAGATCTTTGGTACCTTGTAATAGGCGTCACTCTGAATGTGGAGACGAAGGGACCGACAATTGCCGCCCTTTTGCAGAAGCCGGGTGATATGGGGCCATTCTGAGTAGAACGGCGTAATACCCGTGACGTCTCCATATATTATGAAGTCTAAAGCGTCGAGTTGCTTGGAGGATAAGAGAGCAGGATCCAGAGCCCGATCAAACATAGTAGCTTCGTTACGCTTATGGTTTCGAATACAAATCTTGAGGTCAGGCCACCTCACGTGTAACTTGTTGATGGCCATAGGCGATAGCCTTGTGTTCGCATTCCACCTAAGTTCATGTGAGCTTTTGATATAATTATGTATCTGTCGACGTCGACCAAAAAGCGGCGCCTGAGAACAACCAGATCGGTGTGGCGTTGATTGAGCAGTCCTGTCATACTTCTCTCGCTTTCCACAGAAATGGAATCATGGACGTAGCAGGGGATCGTGCACGGAATTACTGACCGGAAAATTCTCAGATCTTGTATACTGTCCAGAATCTCCTCTAAAGCCAACTGTGAGTCTAATCTCTCGATCCTGAGTTCTCGTACGAACCGCCCCACGTTTCGTTTTCCTCTTTCTCTGAGCCTGTATATCAACTGATCAGCCTGTCGTTGTTTCGCCGTATTAGGCTTCCCCTCATCGATGACCACGTTTCTGTAGATATAGGGGTTCGCGATGGCGTTTAAAGCACGTGACGCACGAGCGAGAGCGCAAAGTGTTGAGGGCGCGGTTTCCAGGACGTTCATTAGAATCATGTAGTGTAGGTCATCACACAGGCCTGCGAAATTGACGTCCGACATCGTTGCAGATACTGGAGAGCAGACAGAGTTGTACATGTGGTCGAATAGAGAATGAGGAGGGCTACTCAAGGCGGATGACTGGCTGGTAGTGTATGTGCTGGCTGAAAGTTACAACGCGGCAGGTTACAGAAACAGGTGCAAATGGCAGTGGTTTTGTTATTCTTCGATGTTGCAAAAGCATCTCAATCGAATCCCTGATCCTCGCCCTTGTTCGCGTCTCGTTGGGGCGATACATTGAAAAGAACCCAATTTGTTGGATTGAAGTGCTTCGTCTTTCAATAGGGGCGAGATGAGAGGAGTGAATGGCTGGGGCGTGAAGTGACTTCATGTAGACCCCACCTTTTCGGCTCGCTAGTCTTATCGATAGAACATCGGCTCGCCAGTCTTATCGATAGAACAGATCACGTGTCTCATCGTACCCTCCATGTTGCGCAGATGGAATCTTCCTTTAGCTCAATGTGGGCTCGACTGTTTCCTCTCAGAATCTTTCCTGTTGCTCTGGAAAGCTGGCCGTGAGGGTGATCTTTGATATAAGTCTGGGCATGCCAGCATTGAGTGCTGGGAAGATGGTTGCAGGGTGACTAAGGATCACCTGTCCGAGGTTGGAACCCATCGTCATTGACATGGCTGCCATGTCCAAGGCCGCCAAATTCATCGTTCAGTCACTCTACTACTGTGTCGTCCACTCGTCCATCTTCACAAGGAACCGATATATGACAATTTGCCCATGGCAATCGTATTGGGTTTGGCGCCTTCCTGGGCGGGTTTCGCCTGCTGCGGGCCAGAGTCCAGACCTCGCTCCGCCGCACAACAGTTCCCGGCTCATGCACATTGCGCTCAGATATATCCGCACGGGGCTCTATGGTATTTACTTTGCGTTTCGTTTCTCCGCGCTTTTACCACGAAGATCTAGGCCTTGGCCGCCCGATACGGAGGCTCATCGAGTTCGATCAGCTGCTAGCATCTCCCTGACGACAGATTCCTGCGCATATCACGATGCTGAAACCTGGCAGATGTCCTTGCGCTGCTATGGCGTCCTGTAGCCTGGGAACGGCGGTGCATGGTCCCGGATGGTCTAGATTTATGGACAAGGCTGCAGCGTCAATTACTTGGGCAGAGCAAAACGCGCAAGCAGAAGGGGCATGAGACGGAATCAGCCGAAAGATTGAGTTCTGACAACTCAGTTTGCAGAAACAAACAACCTGATCGAGATGAGGAAGGATTGAAATCTGGAGACACAATGGGGAACGGCAAACGCGACTACGCTGGGTTCGGCCTAGCTGTGAGGAGGATGCTAAGCTTTGTGGATCCTACATACCGCGAGGTCTAGACCGTCACCGAAAATCTACCAATATCAGACCACCCCACAACAGTTCACCGCGTCAGACATGGCTGAGCAGCGCGAGCGTCGTATCGGAGAATACCATGCTGGAATCCTGTGCGAGGACTTTTGCATTCATAACAGCGACCTCGCCGTCCTGTGGTCTGGACCGATGACCACATACCTTCCACCATCTTTTCCCTGAACGTGCTTGTGGCTCTTGAAGGAGACATCAGTCCAGTGCCTGCACCACGAATCCCACCCAAGGTGATGATCGTCGTCTCGTGGAACGTCGAGGTCACAGCATGTTCGTCCCTGAACTAAGCGAGGTTCTGGGACGGCTACGACTTACCCAATATCTGAACGTCCTGATTGACAACGGATTTCACACTTGGGAGACCGTGCTTGACATTACTGAGTACGACCTCACCGCACTCAACTTCAAACTTGGGCATCGACGAATTCTCCAACGTGAGATTGCCACGTTCCGAGGAATCCCGCGTTCGCTGTCTCTGGAACCCGAGAGTATGGACGTCGATCAGCCGCCGTTCTCACCGTCATCGCGGGAGAACTCGACCGTCCCGACTACTAGCACCTCTCCACCACCCAGAGAGAAGAGACGATATCGAAGGCACCCGCACCCAGATAACAATGCCCCAAAGAAACCCAAAACAGCTTGTACAAGACCTGCATCAACCTTGAATTCTCTTCTGACGACTCGCAGATGTCAACTTTGCAGACAAACTCCGAGAGGAGCCCGACATTAGCGCACTCTCTTTCGTAGACATCGCGAAAGAAGTCGGGCGGCGTTGGCAGGTTCTGCCCCCAGAGCAGAAACGCATTTGGGAAAGCCATGCCGCTAGAGCGATGCAAGAGCACGAGGTGCAAATGGACGAATACAAGAAAACGGATTCGTGGCGCAAGTATCAAAACTACTTGAGTGACTTCAAATCGCAACAGACGCAACCACCGAAAGAGAAACGTCCGACCGCACCTCGGATCGATTCATTCATGACTGGAGATTCATCACGTGCCAGTCCAGTCTCGTCCGATGTCCCAAGCTCACTCCCCTCTTTCACGTCCACTGGTACAGAGTCAGAGATCTGTCACAATGCTCTCACATTAGCGTTCAGCGAACTAGTCTCGCTGAGAGGGGAAATTCTGGCTGACTCTAGTCAAGCTTATGACGAGAAGCACCTTCCCTCTGAAGAACTGACGAGACGAGCGATGTATGCCTTCGTGAGTGGGACAGGTTCGCTGGTTTACATGTGGACTGTCGTACAGGTCGACGAGATTCTAGATCGGATATATCGGCCTACGAAACCCGTAGATGCGATGACACTGGCAGAGTGCTTCACCGTGGCAGCCATGGGAGCTCACTATGACATGGATTGCTTTCCCGATAGGATACGGCGGATGCTTTACGCGTCTGCTACCCTGTATTTCCACGAACGATTGGCCCAAACGGATTACCTCCGAACTATGCGATTGCTCCTGTCCATGTCCTTTTATGCAATCCTAGAAAAGCACATGAGCGCACGGTATCTCATTGGTAAGCCTACGTCTCTTCCTCCTCGCTGACGGAAGTGCATTTCGGCTGCGAATCACGTACTGATAGCGTTTAGCCGCTGGATTGCAAGTAGCTAGATGGAAATGTCCTCCCCTACAGCAGCTTGGGGGAAATGCGACTGTTGACAACGGTAGACGGCTCTTCCGAAGCCTCATTTTCATGGACAGCTGGCTTTCTTACACGCTAGGATATCCTTCTGAAGTCGCTGCCGAGGACATTGCTGTATGTGTGATGTACCCTGCCAATGTGACATATTTACTGACAGATTCAGTTCGTTTGTATTCCCCACGCAGCTGATGGCAGAACTATGGACGAACTTATCCACATCCAGACTAGCAGGATTGGTCTGATTGCGGCGGAGATTACGAAGACCTTGGGCTCACCAGAATTGACCACTCGCGCGAATATTGACAGTCTCAAACACAGTCTTGAGGTCTGGCAGACTGAGTTACCGCCCATCCTGCAGATGGCGACCTTGACATCTTCCCCCTTGCCCGAACTCACATCCTACCAGAAGCGAGCTATCTTCATGGTTCACGTAAGGTACCAAGTCGTTGATGAGAGCATTGCAAAGCTAATACTCAGCGCAGATGATGTATCTTGGCGCACTCATACTGCTATACCGAACGCTCCTCGTTGCCACTGCCGAGACACAACTTACAGATGGTGCCGCCTGGAGCCTCGATCTCTCTATTGAGGATGCGAGAAGATACAGACACGAGTGTTCCGTTGCAGGCCAGCAGATGGCGCGCGTACTCGGGCTTATTTCTTTCGATCGCACTCTGACAAAGCGATGTTGGATGATGATGTAGGTCCGTTCTATCCTTTGAGCCTGGTTCGACGATCTGATCAAAGCAGCTACTGGTCCTTCACGGCCTCTATCGTCCTCCTTTTCTCTGCGATGACCAAGCTTTTGGACCACCGAACTGGAGGCGTCGACGAAGACTTGACCTACGCAAAATTCTGTATAGAAATTATGGAGCCATGCCGCGTCTATGAGCCTGTAGCCCGCCGCTACCTTGACATCATCTGGCCCTTGTACAATTCACTCCGCAGCATTTATCAAAGAATGAGCAAAGCAAAGACAAGTATTAGCATGCTATTGCAGACTGATCCAGGACAAATGAGCCCCTACCTTCCTGTCAATAAGGAGGAGATGGCACCCATTAGTACGAAGCTGAGTGCGTTGGTCATGGATCCTTTTGGGAGAAATCAGGACGGTGCAGGCGACGACAACTGCAGAAGAATGCTCAACTCAGATGGCTCCTGTTCCGTGTTCTGGTGGAAGTGAGATTTCGATGGCTTCGTTCAGAAATCCGTTAGACCTTGTTTTCCAGTCAGAGGAACAACATGTCCACACAAAGGCGACGAGGACTTTGATTCGATTACCGCTTTGAGGAGCAGCCGACGGTCAGTCGAGACCATTTGGACAGATGTGGCAACATAATGACCCTTGGATGGATATACCCGAACCGACGACAGACTCTCGTCATGAGATGGCACGACACGGGTCACGTCAGCCTGAACGACCTGGGTCAGGCAAATAGTCAAGTGCTAAGATGGAGACGAGACCATGAAACTTATATCATTCGATTCCAATGTCACAAGCAAGCATGCTCCAGCAGTGAAGCTTCGGTCGAGATATAGCGCGTGCTGGCGTAGAACGTGGGCAAATGTGCGTCCGCTTTTGATCGTACCAAGTTTCTTAGCCAATGTAAAGTATCTCTAATTATTCTCTCCGCGATCATAGCGGACTATAACCATGTAACGGCCAATGGGCCTATTGACCCTGGCTAGTCTCTATGACGGTCCTCAGTCGGCGCAGTCAAGGCAATTGCGAGGTCTAAGAAAGATGATTGGCTTGACAACCACTGTCGAATTGACCGGTAACTTTGGGTATCCGCGAACATGTTGAATGAGTGAATCCAGACGAGTGCAATATCAGATCATATAGTGATCAAGGCCCGATCCCTCTACGCATGCTATGCAGCTATCGGTCGCGTGGAGATATCGACGACCGATCGACCCGCCATCATGCGCTATTAAACTCAGCTTGTCGTACGCCCGATCGTGAAACCAATCCTCCGCTCTCATGACTCAATCCCAAAGGTAGCCGAAGTATGGGTGAACGCACTTGCGCTGGCGACTGAAAAGATCAACTGGATATCTTGCGTACATCCGTCCAGGATCGGGGTCTGTTTGACAACGCGAAAGTTACCGAAGGCCTCCAAAGAGCGTATGAAGGCGAGGTCGTTGTACGGGTACTTGTGCGCAGGTGAAGTCAACATTGCTGAGTCGAGAACCACCACGATGGTGGGTAGACACCTAAGCTCGCTGTCGGTTCCCTCCTTCAGGTGTATGCGACAAGCAATAAGCCAATTCCTGCAACGTGCGAACTCCTCCGGCATGGAAAACAAGACGTTGAGATTTGCGGCCCGGCGAGGTATGCTCCTATCCACCTCTCTATAGTCAGACCCGAATATGCACGTGAATTTCGGCGCGTCGAACATGAGTTTCATGAGCGGGAGGATGTCGACGACCTTATCCTTGTAATGATAAGGCTCCAGATAGATACCGAGACTTCCAGTCGCTGTAGCTCTCATGGCGTCGTTGTCGACACTGGGATAGAATGCAGAGAGATACTCTGGTAAGTCCTGTAATCGAATGGCGACACGCTTGACCTTGAGGTAAGAAGGTCGGATCTCTTGACGGAAATGACGGCAGACTTGTGTCACGGCAAGCGCGTCAGTGCCCTGATTGAAGCTTCTAGGGACGTATTCCAGAAAGGTACGGCGCGCCGTCATAGAAGGTTCCAGCACATAAGAGTAGATCATTTCACGCATTTCTGTTTTAGTCAGTATGAGGTTGAATATGCGGAGAATGGAATGATTCCTACCAGCGGGGAGATCCAATGGGCCTTTGCAAATGTGAGACAGATGCGATTGGGCTTGCGAAGAAGGTGTATTAGAGCTAGATAGCATCGCACTCTCTAGGCCTGCCATGATCGACGGTTGTGGTGACACTGCTGAATGCAGGTCACAGCGATTATCCCCCCAAGTCGGCAGTTGCCGTAATGTTGGCTGTGCTGAAAACAAGTCCGGATTTTGGGTCTTGGGTGGGTTCAAGGTGCCTTTCACCGAAGGAGATGTGCGTGATGCTGTGCCAGACCCGAGGATGCGGCGACTCAATTTCACGGATATCGCAGTGAGAGCGCAGTGAGAGCGCGCAAGCTGTTCTAAACCCAGTAACAGCTAGTAGGCTTTATCGGCCTTTGTTAACCCTTACAGTACACTACAAGTGTCGTTTTACAACGTTGGCGCGAGCCCATTGGATATGGCTCAATAAATACGGGCTTCTCGAGCACTGATTTACAAGCCACGTATTCCATGTACACATAGGTCATGCACATACAGTTGCTAACCATGCGTAAGTTTGGGAAATCTAAAAAACTTGGCTCGTTTCTGAGCCTGGAGCCTTTCACCACCAGTTCTGAGACATGATAGGACCGCTGGTGGAGCGTCCTCTACTAGTCAAAAGTCAGGGACTCTAGCGATGGAAGTCACTCCTAGGGAAGACGATGAATGAGTGTAAGAAGGTATGATGCTGACATCGCAAGATTGCCTCTCTCTAACGTGTCCGTGCGCGTGATGCGCATCTTCGCGTGATGCGCACCCCAACACAAAACGCGTCAAACTTCAACTCCCTATAACTCCACCAATATGGCTCTAATTAGTGACGCGCTTGCTGAAATAGAGTTGCTAGCACCTGGCGAAGAATTCTCTTATAAGGGAATAGCAAAGAAGTATAGTATCTAGCGCTTAACTTTAACGCAAAGGCACTAAGCTACAACATAGCCACACGCGTCTAAGGTTATTAACTAATAAAAGCTTAGTCCCTAATAAGAGGTAGAGCTTACAAGATATATAGAAGGACTTATAGCGCGTTACTTGCCACCTATAAAAGAGATAATACGAAATTTTGCATTAACTATTACTAAGGGGCTAGTAAGCAAGAGCTAGGTTAATTACTTTATTAACTAATATAGTATCTATTTTATCTCTTAATAAATAATAGGTATAGATACTAATTGCTACTAAGCTAACTTAGGGGATAAATATAGCCTATATTTTAATTACTTTAGTAATAAAATTAAGAAATATAATATTAAGCCTTGCTATATATATAATATAGATAAGAAAGGCTTCCTTATTAATATTATTAGTAGATCTAAATAGGTGTTTAGTAGGCGAATATAGAAGAGAAAGAAAGTTAGAGTAGCTCTTTAAGATAGCTCTTAGAAATATATTACCCTCTTAGCGTGCGTCTATACTAATAGATTAGCCTTACTACTAAGCCTTATCTATTAGTCTACTAATAGTAGTATATAATTAAGCTAGGTTAAGAATATTAAGGTAGGAAAGTATAGTATATATATCT